>QRFJ01004261.1:63683-110931 GCA_006176705.1 Cocos nucifera | reverse complement strand
TGATTCTCCATGAAGAAACCCAGATCCCATCTAGTTTTGACACCAAAAATTCATCTGAAAGGTGGCGGCATGAAAGGATAAGGAAGAGTCCATGTGCATCTAGGAATCTTTCCTTAAGAGTTTGATCCAAATCAAACTCTATCAAAACCTAGTTTAGGAACCTCCAAAAATCACAAAATTTTGCACACCCAAAGTATATCTTGTCCCCTATCACATATCCAAAAATTAGAGCAAAATAGAAATTTCTAAAATTCTCTGATCATGTGATCCTCAATTCTTTCAATTGGGTCAACTATTGACCCTAGTCCAATTACACTAGGAATGAATTTAATTTTCATAATTAATCTGATTTGGACTTATTCCAGTCAGATAAAAATAAACTCATTCAAGATATAGAATTGAGTCAAATCAAATTTGACTCAATTGTGATGAATTAAAAAGATAATAGAAGGAGAAAGTTAGGCTCAATCGTGTGCTAGCACGATTACCTTGAACCTGATTGGATCTAATCCAAATCAATCGAACTAGGTTAGCTCAATTGATGACATCCAGACCTAAACCCTTATTTGTGTGACCCAGTTAGGTTCAGTTCCATATGATAATGAGACATATCGTGATCTCCATCATCGACATCATCGATACACCTTTCGATGGACCAGAACTTTTCTGATTCATACAATTAGAATGATCGATCATCAAAATCATTCTAATTGCTCCCAAAATCCGCCAGTGACACCTAGTAGTATATTGTGGAAATCCATCAAAACTAAAAGTAAACCTCTCGGTGCAGCTACCTGTGTGATTGGGTTCTTCTATCTTGAGCCCAGATAGGATTAGGGTTAAGGTGAACTCATCAAACCTAATATCCATCATATGAATTAATCATTCGATTCGAGTTCTATGTGAAATTCTTTATAGAAACTCTTTCTATCATATTCACCCTGCCATGGCCATGGGCTTATAGACTCGATTCTCAAGATCATCATAGGGCTACTCCTCATCTACCGAGGTAGATAGATGTTAGATATATGTGCCTTAGAAGCCAGAATTGGTTGACACTTATAATACACTTTTAAGGGTTAAATAGTAATTTTGACTATAATCAATAAAATAGGTTATTTTCTATCACATATGTGTATTTAGTGTCAAGGATACATCCTTTGAGTTAATGGTAATTATAATTCATATTTTCAAGAGTTGAAAATTTAAGACATGAATAATCATTATTAACTCATAAAATGCTCCCGACCATAGGATCATCACGAGGATGGTGATTGATCTAAAAGGTTGGTGTACAATTACTTCTCTTTAGTAGATGAGTCTTGAGTCTATGGTGTGGAGATACCAAAGCGAGAGTACAGGTACTTGTTAGAGAACGAGGGCACTGAGCGTGACTACCTCGAGTAGTCATTAGGAAGTCTACCTTTTCGTCAATGACTGACTCGATGCTATAGTGGTGTGTCTGGTTCTTTGATTTAAGGTGCATCGGTAGTTCACCTTGAGGGTGTTATAGTTTGACTATACCATTACTCGGTCTCCTAGCCATACGAAACCCTAAGGTATATGTTGGCTATAGCATGTTCATTGTAGGAACTAGATTGCATCAAGATGGAATCTATCTACCTCGGTGGTAGAGGAGCAACCCTATGATGATCATGAGAATCAAGTCCAGAAGCCCATGGCCATGGCAGAGTGAAATAATAGAAAGAGTTTCTATTTAGGTTTTCACATCGGACTTAAATCGAATGATTACATCATATGATAGAGACTAGGGTTTGACGAGTTCACCTTAACCCTAATCTGATCGAGGCTCAAGATAGAAGAACTTAATCACACAGGTAGCTGCACCAAGAGGTTCACATTCAACTCTGATGGTTGCCACCATATACTGCTAGGTTGTTCACTGGTGGATTTTGGGAGCAATTAGAATGATTTAGATGATCGATCATTCTAGCTATTTGAATCAGAAGAGTTCTGATCCATCGAAAGGAGTTTCGATGATGTCGATGATAGAGATCATGACATATCCTATTATCATATAGAACTGAACCTAACTGGGTCACACAAACAAGGATTTGAATCTAATGATCATCAATTAAACTGATCCAGTTCAATTGATCTGAATGAGATTCAATTAGGTTCAAGAAAATTATGCTAGCACTCGATTGAACCTAACGTTCTTCTTTTACTATCATAAATAGTTATCCTGATTGAGCCAAAGGAGTTTGTGCTCAATCAGAGGCCTTCACTTGGTCTGACTAGACTCGGTCTAAGTCAAAAAAGGGTTGTCTTATTTTGTAAAATAATACCTGCTATTTTTGGTCACCTGCCATTTCTCGTCCTTTGATTTTGGTCAAAAGTTGACCTTTGACTGGTCAAATGTTGACCATTGACACTTTGACTTCTGTCCATGTATCATGCACCTATTGGAGAGCTGGTGGAGGCTTGTCCTCTTGCCAGAACCTGGCAAGGAGGAGGGCGCACGCCACCCTTGGTGTGTGCCCAAGCTAGAGGCGCCCAGGAGTCCCTGTTGGACAGGGACTCCATTTCCTTTTTGGATTTCAATTAGACTCCTCCTAAGAACCAACTTTGACTGGTCTTAGGCACCATCTAAGGATGAATCCAAGGGACTCTATTCCCAGTAATCAAATTTAGATCTGATTTCACAAAGGGTTGTGATTGGTTGGGAAGAAGAGGAGTTAGATCACGCATAGTCTATAAATACGCCCAACTCAAAAGAAAATTGAATTCTCTATGCCCCAAGGCTATGTGTCTCTCCCTCCTCCATGCCAAGCCCATCTTCTCCCTCTCCTCTCCATGCCCAAAATAGTTTGGGATCTTTGTTGGTGCAATCCAGATGAGAGAAAGGTGACAGAAAGCTAGAAGGTTGCGCTGCTGCAAAGGATAACTGCTGATCTTCGAAAGGTGTTTTGAAGATCCTCCAAATCAGATTCAGATCTAATTTTTGGAGACATGATAGAGAAGAAGAGAATCTCTAGATCCAGTCTAGGTGGATACCGATAGAGGTCAGGCACTTGCGTGGCTAGATCCAGAATCTTTCGCTGCTTATAGGATCATCAATGGGTAATAGGATTATCCTACATCAAGATAAATTAAATTTGATTTAATTTATCTAGATTTTATTTTAATTATTAGAATAATAAGAATTAGATCTAAAATATCCTAGATCTAATTTGAATCAAAGAAAAAAATTTTTAAAATATATCTCTTGATCCGATCAGATCTGAACAAACCTGATCCGGGAAATCAGGATTTTCCTTCAACTGATATCAGAACAAAGGTTCTAAAGTGTTTAGATCTGATTTTAAATTTATTTTAATCAAAAATTAAGTAATCTCAAATGTTGCATTAGATGTGATCAGATCTAAAATTAGAAAAATTAAAATTAAATAATTTGGATCTAAGATTAGAAAATATGCATGACTAGTTCTAAAATAGAATAGTTCTATAGAATAGTCTTGCATGTTTTCAATTTAATTTGATTAAATCATATTTTAGATCTATTTATTTATTATTTTTTGATATTATAATTATTATAATAATATCTAAAAAATAGTAAATAAAATTATTTAATTTTAATATTATATGAGATATGATTGATGCATGTCTAGACTAGTTGTAGAATAGTTCTAAATAGCTGACTAGATTAGAGTTTATTTTAATAAGATCAATTTAAATCTAATTTTTTAGATTATTATGAGATAATTTAGATCTGAAAATATGCATGATTTGATATATGAGATGTATGCAAAATATGCCATGATTAGATCTAATTTGTATATGAGATACATGATATAGATCTAAAACTGTTTTGTAGTATTTTATGTTGCTGATTAAGGCGTTCCTCTTAGCCGTCCGGTCATAAGAATGAAGAAGGGTTTAAAGGCCCTCTCCTCCCATCTGATGGGGCATTCTTATGATGTGTAGGGGTGTTGCACATTTGTCCTTAATCAGAAATCCAAAACTTACTTTCTGCAAAATCCTAGATTCTGAAATCCTACGATTTATTATGCATATTTTATTTATGAACCCTACTTAATTAAAAATTAAAATTATGAAATATTAATTAGGTCTAAAATTAAGAATTTTAGATCTAAGATATATTCATAATACTGGGTTCGAGCTTGGATAGCTCAATTAGGTCTAAGCGGTTGATCAAACCGAATCAAGAGTTGGTTAGATGGGATCAACAATGCTTAAATTGACTAGCCTAACAGGATTAAGTCTGGGTCAAGATCGAGTCATGATCAAGCAATACCAAATTAGACTCAGAGGTTAGAGTTTGGATTGTAGGCTAACCCAATTGGTTCTGACTCAACAATTTGATGTCTAAGATAAGTTTGGCACATACGACCAACTGGTTTTTAATTGGGAGCTACTCAACCTGAATGCATTCTTATACGAGTTAATGGCATATCCCTTCCACCGATCTCACTTACTTGGCCATATCTGTTGACTCAGTTCTGATTTGAGGTGGTCAATAATCCGAGCTAACCCATGCCACTAGGTTAGTCATAATTGTTATGACTATGACAAGTCTAGTTTAATGAGACCTGAATCAATTCTCCCTAAGAAATGATTAAGTCTGAGGTCTTCCACCATTGTAAATGTGCGGGCCCTTCTCGGGGTTGATTGTTCTCGGTTGGATACAGTGGCTCAGTTGCATCGAGAAGATGCAACCATGTCTATTAGGCATTGGATGCTACGGGCTGGAGGATGAGTTGGGCTCAATATTTCAGATACGGTGAGAGACTCAATTAGGAATCCAGTCTGTGCAAATGGTGGGTCTGACTTAACTAAGGAGTGGATTAATATTTCAGATATGGTGAGATTCATGAATTAGAGACCAAGTTTGGGTGCACCATGATTAGAGAATTATTGAACAAGAGTTGTTCACTCATTGGCGAACCCATCACCAATAACTATTAGGTGAGGTGATGAGTCAGTTGGTGAGACCGCACCACTCACTAGAAATCATTAATCATGAAGATTTTTGCATCTCTATAGAGGGAGTATAGGGATCCGAGAAAATAGTGGAAGCTAATTTATTTAAAAAATAAAATCTCTAAATAAATTGGTCAAGTCATAATTACAGTATCTAACTTGAATCTTTGACTCTCTACAGAAAAATATCTGCATCCAACCCATTAGCACGTATCCTGGACACACATAGACTGACCGAACCCAATTATAAAGATTGGCTCAGGAACTACAAAATCATTTTGGGTTTTGAGAAGTTAATCCTTATATTGGATCAGGACCCCCCCACCTTACCAGCCCGTCCATCCACTGAACAGAGAGCATCTCTCAAAAAATGGATAGATGAAGATAATAAGGCCAAATATTACATGTTAGGCTCGATGTCTGATGAGCTCCAGTGCCAACATGAAGATATCAGGACTGCTCACCAAATGTTGGCTCACCTGCAGGAGATGTTTGGTGAATAGAGTCGCACAGCCAAGTATCAAGTCATGAAATACCTTTTTAAGGCTAAGATGCGTGATGGACAGTCAGTCCAAGATCACTATCTGATGATGTCAAGGACATGGAAGAGCTTGAGAAGCTCGGTGTGAAGTTAGACTTGGATCTGTAGAACGATATTATTCTACAATCCTTGACTGATGCATATGGGCAATTCATCATGAATTACCACATGCATAAACTTCAAAATTTCTTGGCTGAATTAATGAACATGCTGGTCACCGCTGAGCTTTCTATGAAAGATTCTAAAGGCTCAATTCTTGCTATGGAACGGACTTCTTCCAAAAGAAAGTCTTCTGGAAAGATAAAGAAGTCTACGAAAAAGCAGAAGGTGGAAGGAGGAAAGAAGAAGAAGGCAGAGCCGAAGATGAAAGCTGCTACCAAAGGAAAGTGTTTCCATTGCAACAGCGATGGCCACTGAAAGTGAAACTGCCTGACTTACCTGGCCACCCTGAAGAATAAGAAGGAAGGTCCTTCTGGAGGTATGCTCGTTATTGAGTCTAACCTTACGATTTTTTCTGCATCTAGTTGGGTGCTTGACTTTGGTTCTAGTGCTCATCTTTGCACTTTCATACGGGATCTTGAGGATAGCAGGAGGCTGAGAGATGGAGACATGATCCTACACATCGATAATGGAGTAAGAGTTGCTGCAGTGGTGGTGGGAACATACCCTCTTCGATTACCATCAAGTTTAGACTTAGTTTGAAAGGACTGTTATTATGTGCCTGCAGCTAGCAGGAATTTGATTTCTGTTTCATGCTTAGCACTAGAAGGCTATGTGATTACCTTCTTTAAGAACTATTGTAACATTCGTTTTGAAAGAAATAAAATTGCAAATGGTTTTCTTATTAACGATCTTTATCAGCTACATATTGATGTATCTGTTCTAACTATCGAGCAAAACGTGAATGCCAAATGACCTAGGGATAGTCCAAACGATAGGTATCTATGGCACCTGAGATTAGGTCATATAGTAGAAGATAGGATCAACAAATTGGAGAAAAATGGGCTATTGAGTCCATTGACTTTCGAGTCATATCCAACTTGTGAATCTTGTCTTCAAGGCAAAATGACCAAACTTCCTTTTGTTGGATATGGGGAAAGGGCCATAGATCTCCTTGCCCTAGTACATACTGATGTGTGCGGCCCATTTGATGTGCCGGCTAGAAGTAATTTTATCTACTTCATTACCTTTATTGATGATCTGTCAAGGTATGGATATGTGTATCTTATGAAACACAAGTCTGAAGCTTTCAAAAAGTTTAAAGAATTCAGACATGAAGTAGAAAAATAAACTAGAAAACCCATTAAGGTTCTTCAATCAGATCGAGGAGGTGAATACCTTAGCTAGAAATTCTTAGACTATCTGAAGGAAAATAGCATAGTCTCTCAATGGACTCCACCAGGAACACCTCAACTCAATGGGGTTTT
Organism: Cocos nucifera; assembly: GCA_006176705.1. Taxonomy (NCBI): domain Eukaryota; kingdom Viridiplantae; phylum Streptophyta; class Magnoliopsida; order Arecales; family Arecaceae; genus Cocos; species Cocos nucifera. The sequence continues at coordinate 103,998 of QRFJ01004261.1, read as the reverse complement.
AGAATGGAGAAATCAGACTCTATTGGATATGGTTTGATCCATGATAAGCTTCACAGATCTATCTGATTTTTTTTAGAGACATTCATTGTTAACTTCAATTTATCTACTGAATAGGATTTCCTCTAAGACCATTCCTGCCACACCATATGAGATATAGCACCGTATGGGATTGTCTGGCTCATGTCAAAAGACAACAAGCGGATAAGTTAGAGTTTAGGTCCTTCAGAGCTCGATTCATAGGATATCCTAAAGAGTCATTAGGATACTATTTCTACATTCCAGAAGACCACAATGTGATTATGAGTCAACATGCCATCTTTCTTGAAAAATAGTTTATTCAAGACAGCGACATTAAAGCAGATTAAGCTTGATGAGAAACTCTCATAAGTACAACGAGCTAAGGACCAATTGAAATCAAATCAGGTTGAGCCAATAAGAATACTACCTCCTCCACCTCGTAGATCAAAAAGACTTTTTCGTCCTCCTGAAAGATACTTAGGTATTATTTCAGAGGAAGTAGAGGAAATGTTCCTCGTAGGTAATGGTGCTCATAGTGATGATCCCAAAACCTACAACGAGGCGATATCAGATATCGACTCTGAGAAATAGCAAGAGGCAATGCAGTCAGAAATTGACTAGATGCACTTAAACCAAATCTGGACCATGGTAGATCATCCTAAAGGTATAGTACCCTATTTGGTGTAATGGATCTTCAGAGAAAAGATTGGTGTAGATGGAAATGTGGAGACATGTCAAGGTAGACTAGTCGATAAAAAGTTATAGTCAACGTGAAGGCATGACTATCAGGGTACTTTTTCTCTCAGTGGCTATGCATAAATATTCATCCGCTCATTGCTTGCCGTTGTAGCCTATTTCGATTATAAAATATGGCAAATGGACATGAAAACGATATTCTTAAATGGATATCTTGAGAAAGATATCTATATGGAATAGCCGCTAGGTTTCACATCCAGTGATACTGATCATAAGGTTTGCAAGCTGCAAAGGTCCATATATGGACTTAAGCGAAGCATCTCGGAGCTGAAGCATCATTTCAATGATGTGATCAAAAAGTTTGGTTTCATCAAAAATGAAGAAAAATCGTGTGTCCTCAAAAAGGTCAGTGGGAGCACTGTTGTCTTCCTTATACTGTACACAGATGACATCCTCCTTATTAGGAATGATATTCCCATGTTGACGATAGTCAAAATATGGTTGTCCAAGAAATTCTTCATGAAAGACCTAGGTGAAGCATCCTTTATTTTAAGAATTAAGGTCTATAGGGATGGACCGAATAGGATGCTAGGACTTTCACAGAAGATGTACATAGAGGAAGTACCAAAGAGGTTTAGTATGAAAAACTCTAAGAGAGGATTAATACCCTTCAGACATGGTATTCATCTTTCCAAGAAGATGTGCCCTAGCACACCTGAGAAATAGAACGCATGAGCAAGATCCCTTATGCTTTTGCAAATAGGGAGCCTCATGTATGCCATGCTATGTACACGACTTGATATAGCCCATGCTGTGAGTGTCACAAGCAGATATCAGTCAAATCTAGGTGAAGAACACTGGACTTCTATGAAATGTATCCTTAAGTACTTAAGAAGAACTAAGGATATGATGTTGGTATTTGGTAACGGAGAACTCCAAGTCCAGGGATACACAGACTCAAATTTCATGTCCGATGTAGATGATCGAAAGTCGACATCTGGGAGTCTATTTGTGTGCAATGGTGGTGCTGTCAGCTGGAAGAGTTCCAAGTAAATCATGATAGTAGATTCCACCATGGAAGCAAAATATATCGCTGCATCAGAGGCTGCGATGGAAGCATTCTAATATAAGAAGTTTGCTGCAGAAATCGGAGTAATGCCATCAGATGCCATTCCTCTATATTGCGACAATAATGGTACCATAGCCCTTGCTAAGGAGCCGAGGTCTCACCAGAAATCCAAGCACATTGAGCGGCGATACCACCTCATCTGCGATTACCTCGAGAAGGATTACGTCGAGGTCAAGAGAGTCGACTCTGCAGATAATGTGGCAGACCCACTTATAAAGCCGTTGGGCCAATAGAAGATCGAAGCCCACCTTTAGAAGATGAGACTTAGACTTATAGCCAATTGGCTTTAGGATAAGTAGAAGATTGTTAGATATATGTACCCTAGAAGCCAGAATTGGTTGACACTTGTAATATACTTCTAAGGGCAAAATTATAATTATGACCATAATCAATAAAATGGGTTATTTTCTATTATATATGTGTATTTTAGTGTCTGTGATACTTCCTTTTGAGTTAATGGTAATGATAATTTCATATTTTCAAAAGTTGAAAATTTAAGACTTGAATAATCATTATTAACTCATAAAATGCTTTCGACCATAGGATCATCACGAGGATGGTGATTGATCCGAAAGGATGGTGTACAATCACTTCTCTTTAGTAGATGAGTCTTGAGTCTACGGTGTGGAGACACCTGAGCGAGAGTACAGATACTCGTTAGAGAACGAGAGCACTGAGCGTGACCACCTTGAGTAGTCATTAGGAAGTCTACCTTCTCATCAATGACTGACTCGATGCTGTAGTGGTGTGTTTGGTTCTTTGATCTGAGGTGCATCGGTAGTTCACCTTGAGGGTGTTATAGTTTGACTATACTACAACTCAGTCTCCTAGCCATATGGAATCCTGAGGTGTATGTTGGAAATAGCATGTTCATTGTAGGAACTGGATTGCATCAAGATGGAACTTATCTACCTCGTGGTAGAGGAGCAATCCTATGTGATCATGAGAAGTCAAGTCAAAAGCCCATGGCCATGTAGAGTGAAATAATAGAAAGAGTTTCTATTAGGTTTTTCACATCGGACTTGAATCGAAGATTACATCATATGACAGAGACTAGGGTTTGACGAGTTCACCTTAACCCTAATCTAATCGGGGCTCAATGATAGGAAAACTTAATCCACAGGTAGCTACACCAAGAGGTTTGCATTCAGCTTTGATGGGTTGCCACCATATACTTCTAGGTGTCACTGGTGGATTTTGGGAGCAATTAGAATGATTTAGGTGATCGATCATTCTAGCTGTTTGAATCAGAAGTGTTCTTTAACCATCAGAAGAGTTTCATGGATGTCGATGATAGAGTAATGATATGATCCCATTACCATACAGAAAACTGAATCTACGAAGTCAACACAAATAAGGGTTTGTCATCTATGTGATCATCAAATTGGAACTGACTGCAGTTCAATTGATCTTGAATGAGATTCAAATAGGTTTCAAGAAAATCGTGCTAGCACTCGATTGATCCTAACGTTCTCTATGTACTATCATAAATAGGTTGTCCTGACTAAGCCAAAGGGGTTTGGTGCCCTCAATCAAGAGGCCTTTTCACTTGGTCTTTTGACTGGATCCTGTCCCCAAGGTCAGAAAAGGGTTGGTCTTATTTTGTAAGAATAATACCTACCATTTTTGAGGTCACCTGCCATTTCTGGTTTCGTTTGACTTTTTGGTCAAAAGTTATCCTTTGGCTGGTCCAAATGTTGACCATTGGACACTCTTGACTTCTATCCACGTATCATGCACCTATTGGGAGAAGCTCGGTGGGGCTTGTCCCGCCTACTCTAAGAACCTGGCAAAGGAGGAGGGCGCATGCCACCCTTAAGCGTTGTGCCCAAGCTTGAGGTGCCCAGGAGTCCCTGTTGGGATAGGGACTCCATCTCCTTTTTTTGGATTCTGATTAGACTCCTCCTAAGAACCAATTTTGACTGATCTTATGGCACCATACTTAAGGATGAATCCAATGGGACTCTATTCCCACCAATCAGATTTAGATCAGATTTCAACAAATAGGGTTGTGATGGTTGGATTGAAGAGGATTGGGATCACGCTAGTCTATAAATAAGGAACCCTTACGCCCAAACTCAAAAGGGGAAACTTGAATTCTCTACGCCCCAAGGTTGTTTTGTCTCTCCCTCCTCCATTGCCAAGCCCATCTTCTGCCCTCCTCTCCATTGCCCAAAGTAGTTTTGGAGACTCTGTAGTATGGTGCAATCCGGATGGACGGAGAAATATGACAGAAAAGCTAGAAGGCTGTGCTTGCTGCAAAGGATAATTTTACTTGATCTTCGAAAGTTGTTTTTGAAGATCCTCCAAATCAGATTCAGATCTAAGTTTTTGGAGATGTGATAGAGAAGAAGAGGATTCTCTAGTCTTAATCTGATGTGGATATCGGGTAAGAGGCCAGGCACTTGCCGTGGCTAGATCCAGAACCTTCCGCTGCTTACAGGATTCATCAGATGGAGTATAGATTACCCTACATCAAGGTAAATTAAATTAAAATTTAATTTATCTACATTTTTATTTTAATTATTTAGAATAATAAGAATCAGATCTTGAATTATTCTAGATCTTGATTTGAATTCAAAGAAGAAAATTTTGTTGAAATATATCTCTTTTGATTCCGATTCATATCTGAATTTGACTTTGTGTCTTGGAAAAATCAGATTTTCCTTCAATAGGATCCCTTATTGGTCAATCCAATTCCTACAATGAAACATACTATAGCCAACCATACACTCAAGGTTTCTGAATGGCTAAAAAGATTCGAGTTATGGTATAGTCAAACTACAACACCCTCAAGGTGAATTGTCGATGTACCTAAGGTCAAAGAATCAGACACACTACTACAACATCAAGCCAATCATCGATGAGAAGGTAGACTTCCTTATGAATGCTTGAGGTGGTCATGCTCTATGCTCTTATTCTCTGACGAGTACCAGTACTCTCACTTTAATGTATCCACACCATAGACTCAAGACTCATCTACTCAAAGGAAGCAATCGTACACTAACCTTCTAGATCAATTACATCCTCATGATGATCCTATGTCGAAAGCAATTTATGAGTTAATTATGAAAATTCATATCTTAAATTTTCAACTCTTTAGAAATATGAATTGTTATTACCATTAACTCAAAGGATGTATCACATACACTTTAAATACACACTATGATAGAAAATAATCTTTTTATTAATTTATAGTCAAAATTATAAAATTATCCTTAGAAGTGTATTACAAGTGTTAGTCAATCTGGCTTCTAGGGCACACATCTAACAAACTCCCACTTGACCTAAAGCCAATTAGCTACAAATCTAAGTCCCATCTTCTCAAGTGTGGACTTCGATCTTCTACTAGCCTAAAGGCTTGTTAGTAGATCTACCGCTATCTATCCACGTAGTCGACTCTCTTGGACCTCGAACATTAACCCTTCTCGGAATGGTAATCGCAAATGAGGTTGGAATCATCGCTCAATTGTTGCTTAGATTTTTTGTAAGACCTTGGCTCCTTAGCTAGGGCTATGGCGCCATTGTTGTCGCAGTATAGAGGGACGGCATCTGATGGCATCACTCTGAGTTCTACAGTAAACTTCTTGTTACTAGAATGCCTTCTTTGCAGCTTTCGATGTCATCGATGTACTCTGCTTCCATGGTTTGGGAATCTTACTATCACAGTCTGCTTTAGAACTTCTTCAGCAGACAGCAACCCCATTACACACAAACAGCACTTACCAGATGTGACTTTCAATCATCTATATTCAGATATAAATCTAAGTCATTATAATCCTAGATACCTGGAGTTCTTCATACCAAAAATCTAAGAAACAGATATCCTTAGTCCTTCTCAAGTACTTTAAGGATATATTTTCACAAAAGTCCAGTACTCTTCATCTAAATTTCAACTGATATCTGCTCGTAAGTGTGATAATCATAGCATGGACGATATCAGCATCGATTGTACCAGTTAGCATGATCATTACATGAGAGCTCCCTATTATCGATGCATAAGCGCATCTTTGCTTCATCATTCCCAATCTCCTCTAGATGTGTTGCGGACATATCTTCTTGGAGAGATGAATGCCATGTCTGAAGGGCACCAATCCCTCCTTTAGAGTTTTTCATGCTTTAAACTCTTTAGTACCTCCTCTATGTACATCTTTTGTGAGAGACCCAGCATCCTATTTGGTCTATCCCCAATAGATCTAAATTTCTAGAATAAAAGAATTGCCTTTCCTAGGTTCTTTCATAGAAAACTCTTTTTGATAACCATTAATTTAACTATTGGTCAACTGGAATATCATTTCCCAATAAGAATTGGATGTCATCCTCGTACAGTACAAGGTTAAGACAATAGCGCTCTTCACTGATCTTTGAAAACACACGCTTCCCCTCATTCTTGATGAATCTTAAAATGATTGCATCACAATTTCAATTAAAATAAGCATTCCAGCTCCGATGATCCTTGCTTAAATCCAATAGAGGACCTTTGCAACTTGCAGACTTATTGATCAGCAATCATTGGATTGTGAATCTAGCGCTGTTCTATATAGATATCTTCCTCAAGATATCATTATAAGAAGGCCATTTTTAATCCCATCTATCATATTTCATAATCCAAAATATGTTGTAATAAACAAGCAATGTTGTGGATGGATTTTTGAAGGAACCAGATCTAGGGTTTCACAGGTAGATCTTGAAACTTTTTCGATCTTACAAATGAAATAACTTAAATTTAAATCTAAAATTTATTTAAATAACCATGTAAACACCTAGATCTCAAATTAATTATATGATTAGGACATGATATTAAATTAAAATTAAAATCAAATAAGAAAGTAAATGGCTGATCAAATCAATCTAGATCTACACTACATCAAAATGCAGGTATGAAGTTAATAGATCATATCTATTACCTGAGCAAGTAGACATTCTACATTACTGATCCAGGTTTCGAGGATGAAGTTCATAAGCCACACACGCTCCGGCCTATCAGGAGTCATCCATACGGAGCCTATGATCTCTGATCTGAAGTCCGATGTAGGAAATTTAGCACAGCATTGCTAGTACTGGTGCTGATTCCTTCTTCAAACAGTCGATCCGATTGCTCCCTTTCTTTCAAGATTTAGACTTCTCCAAAATATGAGAAGGAAGATGAAAGTTTGCTTGATCTAAGACTCTTCAAAAAAAAACTTCAAAAGAAAGGAGGAAAGATTGAAAAAATAAAACAGCCCTAGGAAAGAAGACCCTCTTTCTTCTCTCTTTTCTCTCACCTAGATCACCTAGTTTGGTGCCTATGGAACCCGCAACAACCCATAGTACCCTCTTTCTTTTTGATTTTTGCATTTACCCCAAACCTCTTTCAAAGCTCTATATTCCATGAAAAATACCTAAAAAATAGGTATGGATGGCATTAGGACAAGGTGGTGCAAGGAGATTAGGGAGTCCTATCACACTAGGACTCCTATTTTGACTTGGTCAAACAAGATCGTTTTAAACCAAATTAAAAATCAAGATTTAAACCAACTTAATTAAATAAGATCCTAACCCATTTAAAAAGCTAATTAAATTAGATTTAATTCTAATTTATTTTTTAATCAAAGTTAGAAAATTGGGTTTAATCCGAGTTCCTAGTAGACTAGGGACTAGTTCTTTCTCTGCACTGGCTTTATCAAATGAATTCCAATTGAACTTGATTCAATCATAGCTCCTAAACTATAATCTAATTTATAAGAGATCACACTTATATTTACATAGACTGTAATCTTAATCTATTATCTTATTATTAAAACTAAGGTCAATTAAGCAATTTCAAATATTCTAGTGAATGGAATCCGTCCTTTGCTTAACACTTGATTTTTGTGGTTGTCACATGATGGTTAAAGACTACCAAATATAGCGTGATTATGACGTTGTTTTAACGGCTAAGATATCTGTTCATTTGAGTCAGAAGCCATGTGGAATCAGATCATATAAGCTCTTTAATGTGTGTGAGTCCTGTATAAGAGCTATGGAGACCTTCTTGAAGACAAGTGTATGCATAGAAAGATATATATAATGTATACCATGTTCTACGATAGTGAAATTACTAAGCGACCATGATATCCGATGGTCGGAGAGTGATACAGTCATAAAGGTTGTAGTAACACCATCCTTTTAGAACCCATGTGGATATAGTTTCCATATTAATTTCATCCGCTTTCTAGGTTCGTGACGATGCAATATGTAGCTCAATTGGGAGGACAGCATCAGAGTCAATCTAATCATAACTTTTGATCAGTTATATTATCGTACTAATGTATTTAGTAAATACCAAATCATGCTGATGGATTATCCTAGACCAAGGAGCTATAGATTAGATAGAATAGCCTATCGATGAATAGATGGTTATTAATTGTTATAGATAAAGTGACACATTCTTTCTCCATAGCTCTTGGAATTAGAGTATAGTGATACGAGTAGATGTTTTGATAGTTTGAGATGTATCGGAGATTATCGAGAATATGGATGTATAAGTAATAGATGAATGAGATAGTACTAGAATATAAGTGAAGCTGTAGGGGAGTCTATAGAGTAGTAATGTGTCACAGGATTTCCACTTGTATCACACTCTAACTTTGGCAAGTACTTGGGACTATGCTAGAAGCCTTCCGCATTATCTGGAATTAGAAATTGAAGGTAGTTCTGTCACCATAAGCATGAGTTGAGTGCTGTGTGCAAGCTAACTTTAAGTCACTCTAAGGTCTAAGGGATATTTCATACCTATATCCCATCAGTGAGACATTTCTCGACAAATAGAATGCCTCTAGAGTTATCTTCTCTTTTTAGTCTAGGGGTCCCAATGGTTGAATTAATAAGGTTTTTGGTCAAAAATAGACTTTTTATGGCGCTATGTCTAGTATAACAACTCTTCTCACGAAATTGCCTTAACAAAATTTATTTTTTTCCACACCCAAAGGAGCCTTCCCTTATATACCCATGGCTCCTCTTTCCTCTCTCTCCCTCTCTTCTACATGTCTAAAAAGTTAGGTACAAATTTGAGTTGAAGGTCCAAGGTTTTTGGCACAAGATTCAACATCTATGCGATGATGTTCATGAGACGAACAGGCTACCCTAAGAAGTCATTTTGAAGGTTTTTCAAATTAGATCCAGATCTAATTTTCAAAGAAGAGATTTATGAGGAGAAGATGTTTAGATCCTGCCTGAATGGATATCGATAGAAGCCAGGCGCGTGCGTGGTTCCTTCTAGAATCTCAGTAATAAATAGGATCATCGCAGGATAATTAGATTACCAAATTAGATACTTAAAATTAAATCTGATTTAATTTTATTTTTAACTTTTAATATCAGATCTCTATGATCAGATTCGAGAAGTCTCAGAATTGATTAGAATTTTAGAAATTTTTTTTGAAATTTTCCTTCAAATCCAATCAGATCTGAACGATCCTGTGCCAAAAAAATAGGTTTTTTCTTCACTTAACAATATTAAAATTAAGTAAGGAATATTCAACTTTTTTGAACTTTTTCTAAATTATCCCTATTTTTATCTCTAAATTATTTAAACTTTCATATGGGCAAGTATATTGTTACTTCCATCCTTCATTTATGAAAATTTTTTTTATTCACATTGCCCATTTTTTGACGTGAATATCATTGCTTACTTAGGCAATGGGATCTGATTACTAAGGAAAAATCTAATTTTTCTACCATAAGATTGATCTGAATCTGATCTATAGAGCCTTCAAAATCAATCTCGAAGGTAGCATGTTCGTCTGTTGATGGGATCTTTCTGACTTGATCTTTACAATAGCTGCTCTCAACTTTAAATCACTGAATGCCCAACTCCTTAGGCATGGAGAAGAGGGAGGAGATATGGAAGAAGGGCATGGAAGATGGGGAGAGAGATAGAGCTTCGTCGTGGTCCAATCGCAATGATCAAACACTTTGATCAAGGGTCTATTTATAGACTTATGCACAGCCCTGGAGTCCTGGAGTTTAAGCAACCCTTTTGCTTAAAGCAGAAGGACTCTTATCAGCCTCCCATGCCCATACCTCTTTAATTCTAATTTTTGTCACACAAACACTAGGAAATATGGAATGGAAATAAGAGGATGAAGTTTTATGGGCGCAAAGCATCTCTCTCCATGCATTTTATCTCATTAAAACACCTCCACATATATCCAATATGGGTGCATGCCATAAGTGGACGTGCGCCCTCTTTTCTTTCATGAAAATGGGCTAGGGGTGTGCGCCCCAGATAAACTCTAAGGGGTGCATGCCTCCTCTCTTCTTTCTTGCAAAGACTGAGTTAAAGATCCTTTGTCTTAATGCCATCACATGGTTTTAGGACAACCTTTGGTTTTATCAGGACAAGTCCTGATATCATCATGATAAGGCCTTGTATGAGTAGGACAAGCCCCAGTTAGACTAGGACAAACCCATACAAGGCTCTCGGATGAGCCAAATCTAATTTGACTTAGTCGAGATGAACCAGAACAAAGATAGAAGAAGAAATTCAGGCTCAATCGTATGCTAGCATGATTTTCTTGAACCTGATTGGATCTAATCTAAATCAATCAAATTGAATTAGCCTAATTGATGATATCCAGATCCAAATTCTTATTTGTGTGATCTAGTTAGGTTTAGTTTTGTATTATAATGAGATATGTCTTGATCTCCATCATTGACATCATCAAAATACCTTTCGATGGACTAGAACTCTTTCAATTCATCCAATTAGAATGATCGATCATCAAGACCATTATAATTGATCCCAAAATCTACCAGTGACACCTAGAAATATATGGTGGCAATCCATCAAAATTGAATATGAACCTCTCGATGTAGCTACCTATATGATTGGGTTCCTCTATCATGAGCCCCGATAGGATTAGGGTTAAGGTGAACTCGTCAAACTCAACACCCATGATATGATTGAATCATTCGATTCGAGTCTGATGTGAAACCCTAATAGAAAAATCTTTTCTATTATTTCACACTACCATAGCCATGGACTTAAGAATTCGATCTCATGATCATCACAGGACTATTCCTCATCTACCAAGGTAGATAGATTCTTTATTGATGCAATCCAATTCCTACAATAAACATGCTATAGCCAATATATATCTTAGGATTTTGAATGGCTAGAAGATTGAGTTATGATGTAGTCAAACTATAATACCCTCAAGGTGAACTGTCGATGTATCTCAGGTCAAAGAATTAGATGCATAACTATAGCATCGAGCTAGTCATTAATGAGAAGGTAGACTCCCTTATGACTGCTCGAGATGGTCATGCTTAGTGCTCTCATTCTCAATGAGTACCTATACTTTTGCTTCGATGCTCTACACCGTAGACTCAAGACTCATCTATCCTGAGAAAGCAATTGTACACCAACCTTTCGGATCAATCACAATCCTCGTGATGATTCTACGGTCGGGAGCAGTTTATGAGTTAATTATGAAAATACATATCTTAAATTTTCAACTCTTGAAAATATGCATTATCATACCTATTAACTCAAAAGATATATCACAGAGACTTTATACATAATGTGATAGAAAAAAATAATTCTTTATTATTTTAAGGTCAAAATTATAAAAATACTCTTAGAATGTATATTACAAGTATCAGTCAATCTGGCTTCTAGGGCATACATCTAACAAACTTTCACTTGATCTAAAGTCAATTGACTATAAATCTAAGTTTGATCTTCTCAAGATGGGCTTCGATCTTCTGCTGGCTTAATGACTTCGTTAGTGGATCAACCGCATTGTCTACGGTGCCGACTCTCCTGAGTTCGGCATATCCCTTCTTGAGGTAATCACGGATGAGGTTATATCGCCACTCGATGTGCTTGGACTTCTAATGAGATCTCAGCTCTTTAGCTAGGGCTATGACCTCATTATTGTCACAGTACAGAGGGATGACATCTGATGGCATCACTTCAAGCTCTGTGGTGAACTTCTTGAATCAAAATGCCTTCTTTGCAGTTTTCTATGGTGAACTTCTTGAATCAAAATGCCTTCTTTGCAGTTTTTGATGTAATGATATATTCTGCTTCCATAGTAGACTCTACTATCACGATCTGCTTGAAACTCTTTCAGTTCACAGCACCACCATTGCATATAAATAGACTACCCATGTCGACTTTAGATCATCTATATCAAACATAAAGTCTAAGTCTGTATACCTCTGGACTTGGATTTCTTCATTACCAAAGATCAAAAATATATCATTAGTTCTTCTTAAGTACTTAAGAATATATTTCATAGAAGTCCAGTACTCTTCACCTAGATTTGACTGATACCTGCTTGTGATACTTACAGCATGCATGATATCAGATTGTGTACATAGCATGGCATACATGAGGCTATCTATTATCGAAGTATAAGAGATCTTGCTCGTACATTCAATGTCCTCAGGTGTGCTGGGGCACATCTTTTTAGAGAGATGAATACCATGTCTGAAAGATACTATCCCTTCTTAGAGATTTTCATGTTGAATTCTTTCAACACCTTCTCTATATATATCTTCTATGAGAGACCCAGCATCCTCTTTGGTCTATCCCTATAGACCTTAATCCCCAAGATGAAGGATGCCTCTTCTAGATCTTTCATAGAAAACTCTTTTGACAACCACATTTTGGCCATGATCAACATGGGAATGTGATACGTGCTAATCTATCGCTATGGCAAGTGCACCAGTCGATCAAGTAATAAAGTAAGTGAGTAGAGTATCATCCCTAAAGGATTAGAAAATAAGTACTAAAAATATTCTTTCCTAAGCTTTATTTAGAGAATTGATTTATGAGAATTAAGAAAAATAAAAAAAATAAAAAATTATAAGAAACTAGAGAGAGTGTAATTATTAGGGTTTAAGTCAAGAGTAATAGATTACTAAGATAATCGGTTCATCAACTCAATCAATATAATATTCAAGTAATCATGCAAATTAGGTTAATTTTGTTTCATGTGATGGTGGAGTCTTCTAAGATATTCACTATCCTTTGGTCAGGTGTAGCAAAACTATCAATATTTATTAACTATCCTTTGGTCCAGGCATAATTTAAATAAATATTGATGCTTTAAGTTTTGTAAAATCTTCTAATTAAAATATGTTGCATTCAAAGTGCACTAAAATTTTTGTATGCATATGAATTCTAATTCGATTTAAGATACAAGATATATAAATCAAGAAGCATCGATATAGATGTATTTGGTCTATATCATCTATGTCCATCAGATCAATTAGAAGATGGCCAGTAATCTAAAAGCATTAAGAATAGATTTATATATTTTTTATTAATAAAATATAAAATTTAAAAATAAATTATATTGAGTATTGCATCAAAAGAGTGGCTACACCATAGCTTTAGTAAAAGAAATTTAGTTCATGGCTAAAGGATTAAAAACAACAAATAAAATAAAAAGCTTGAAGAAATTCAAACAAAAATATGTTTGTTGCTGAAATAGATCATCCGTTGCTCTTGGCATAGAGAACTTGATGAAGAAGATCCGCTGATAGGTGTGCTAGTCGTTGGAAAAAGAAAAGAAGAAGAAAAAAAAATAAAATAAAAAGAAAAGCTCTCTCTTCTCTGTTTCTTCCTCTTTTTCTCCCTTAAACTATTCTCTCTAGCCCTCTCTCTATGTTTCCTTAAACCTCTCTTTGCTGGCTAACTCTCGACATCAGGTCTTTAAAATAGACCAGGAAGTGAATTTTGGGTAGAAGTCATGAAGAAACTCAGTTTAAAACTCTTAAAACAACTCAAAGAGAACCCTAAATCAATTCTGACCATTGGATGTAGATCAAATGGCTCAAAAAAATACTAAAAAACCCATTTTAAAACCTAGTTCCAATCAAATTAAACCACAGCCATCCAATCTTCGTTGATGATTGAATCTGGGTCACATGATCGCGCATAGAGGCTTCTATAGCTTAGTTAAAACTGGGAATTGCCGCCAACCATTGGAACATCATCGGGAGAAATGGATGTCGTCCATTAACACCTAAATCTCTACTGTCCGATCAAATCCTAGCACCAACAGCCATCCAATCTTGCCTGTGTCCCATGTAGACCGATCATGAGCCAGTTCACCATGGACCTCCTTATTTGCCAGCGAATCAGCGCACGCGCTGCCATATGAAATCCACATCGTGCCTCTGGCTAGGTTGCTATAGTGGTCCACCATACGTCGTGAAAAATTTCGATGTCAGTAGGGTGTCAGCAATCGATTTAGTGGGCGGTCAGGCTAGTTGAGCCGATTTTCTAAACTAGTTTGGTCTAAATCGGCTAGCTCTAAATAATTTTTTTCTTTTCCTTTGAAAATTCATTCTGGAGTCAATTAAACTCTATTTTGCTAGAAATTTATATCATTTGAACCAGAAAATTAATGTCTTCATATTGTTGGCCTTCTTTCCTATATAAGGTCAAAAAAATATAAAATTTTCAAAAATAAGATAAATTATTTTATAATTTAATACTTTTATTAGTGTATTTTTAGCACTTATCACATCTCCCAACTTAGTCATTGCTAGTCCCTTAGCAATGCTTTATTTATTATCATCTTTTAATAAGATCCTCCTTCATAAAAATAAATCTAGGATTAAAGATCAAAAAATTTAAAAAATACTACTAACTAGGTATTGAGCTTTAGAAGCAAATTTTATAGTCAGTACAATCAGAAACTTTCTTAGAGTACATCTAAAGATCTATAGCACTTATGTTTGTGATGACTAACTTAGCATTCCAGTACTAATTTAAAGGATAAAAATATCTTCTCTTATCACTTGTTTTGATTAATTTTTTATACACTCCCAAGTTAAGCTCATGAATTAAGGTAGCTTTCACACTGCCTTTTTTTTTCTTTGTGCTGAGCACCCTGGCCTTCCCTCCATCATTTGATGTGAACCTCCATACTTGACCTAGGTGCAGAGACCCAGTTACTAAGCTTTGGATAATCCATATATACTTTATCTTTTACACTTTTATTTTAGGCAGATAGCTCTTTTCTTAAATTCAAGTTTCTTTGATTAGAATGTATATTATAAAGGAAAAATCCTATTTTTTTGGCACAGGATTGTTCAGATCTGATTAGATCTGAAGGAATATTTCAAAATTTTTTCTTATGATCCTAATCAAATCTGAGACATCTCAGATTTGATTCTAAAGATTTGATATTAAAATTAAAAATTAAATTAAATTTAATTTAATTTTATATCTTTTTTTGGATAATCAGATTATCCTATGATGATCCTGATTTTTTCTGAAGTTCTAGAAGGAGTCACGCATGCGCTTGGCCTCTACCGGTGTCCACTCAAATATGATCTAGAGGTCTTCTCCTTCTGAATCAACTTTTCAAAAATCAGATTTGGATATGATCTTGAAGTTCTTCAAAACTTCTTTTGAAGAAGCAGCAGTCATCTCTTTCAACAATGCTGCCTTCTTCCTGATTTGGGCAACTTTCTTCCTTGGATGGCACTTGAACTCGTGCCCAACTCCTTAGGCATGGAGAGAAGAGAGAGATGATCAGATGGGGCATGGAAGAGAGAGAGAGACAGTCTTGGGGCATGGAAATTATGCAGAACTTCTTAATCCTAGGCATAGATAGGGTTTAGATAGATCCTACTATGCCATGCAGTGCCACATCATCTCAGCCAATCAGAGGCCTTCATTCAATCAAATCTAAATCTGATTATTAGTATGATATCATCTGATCCAATCAGATGAGAGTCCCTCAAAAATCCACATAGGTGGTGCCAAGACTAGATAAAACAAAAGTCTTTGGTGCCTAGGTATTTAAACCCATTAAGAAATCCAAGAGTCCCATCTATATGGAGCTCCATCCCTTATCCATATAGGGTGCACAACTAGGGTGGCATGCATCCTCTCTCTTAGCTCTTTTAGCAAGGGGACAAGAGCCCCAGGTGCTCTTCTATAAGTGCATGACACATGGCCCTATGTCCAAGTGTCCAAAGTCAACGTTGACCTATGTCCAAAAATAGGAATTAGCAGATGATAGAAATTGGTAGGTGTTGTCTTAAATCCATCTAATAAATTAAGATAATCCTTTTTTAATTTGGACAAGCTCCAGTCAGACTAAGACAAGATTCTTGAGTGAGTTTAAATAAATTTGGCTCAGTCGAGATGAACCAAAATAATTACAAAAGAAGAATGTTAGGCTCAATCATGTGCTAGCATGATTTTCTTGAACCTAATTGGACCTAATCCAAATCAATTGAACTAGATTAGTCTAACTGATGACATCCAGGTCCAAATCCTTATTTGTGTGATCTAGCTAGATTCAGTTTCATATAGTAATGAGATATGTCACAATCTCTATCATCGACATCATCAAAATAACTTTCGGTGGACCAGAACTTTTTTGATTCATACAATTAGAATGATCGATCATCTAAATTATTCTAATTGCTCCCAAAATTCACCAGTGACACCTAGCAGTATATGGTGGCAACCCATCAGAATCAAAAGTGAACCTCTCGGTGCAACTACCTATGTGATTGGGTTCTTCTATCTTAAGCCCCGATAGGATTAGGGTTAAGGTGAACTCGTCAAACCCAATATCCATCATATGAATTAATCATTTGATTCGAGTCCAATATGAAAATCTAATAGAAACTCTTTCTATCATTTTCACTCTGCTATGGCCATGGACTTAAGGACTCAATCTCATGATTATCATAGGGCTACTCCTCATCAACCGAGGTAGATAGATTCCCTACTAGTACAATCCAATTTCTACAATGAACATGCTATAGCAACATACACCCTAGGATTTTGAATGGCTAGGAGACTGAGTTATGGTATAGTCAAACTATAACACCCTCAAGATAAACTATCGATGCACCTCAAGTCAAGAAACTAGATACACCACTACAGCATCAAGTCAGTTATCGACGAGAAGGTAGACTTCCTTATGACTACTTGAGGTGGTCACGCTCAGTGCTCTCATTCTCTAATGAGTATCTATACTCTCACTTTGGTGTCTCTATACTCTAGACTCAAGATACATCTATCTTAAGAAAGCGATCGTACACCAACCTTTCAGATCGATCACCATCCTCGTGAGGATCCTACGATCGAGAGCTATTTATGAGTTAATTATGAAAATTCATATCTCAAATTTTTAACTCTTAAAAATATGAATTATCATTACTATTAACTAAAAAAATATATAGACACTTTAAGTACACACTATGATAGAAAATAATTTTTTTATTAATTTATAGTCAAAATTATAAAATTGCCCTTAGAAGTGCATTACAAGTATTTAGCCAATCTAGCTTCTAGGGCACACATCTAACAAACTCCCACTTGACCTAAAGCCAATTGGCTGCAAATCTAAGTCTCATCTTCTGAAGGTGGGCTTTGATCTTCTGCTGGATTAATGGCTTTGTCAATGGGTCAGCCGCATTGTCTGCAGTGTTGACTCTCTTGACCTCGATGATCCCTTCTTGAGGTAATCATGGATGAGGTGGTATCACCACTTGATGTGCTTGGATTTCTGGTGAGACCTTGGCTCCTTAGCTAGGGCTATGGTGCCATTGTTGTCGCAGTATAGAGGGACGACATCTGATGGCATCACTCCAAGCTCTGTAGTAAACTTTTTGTACCAGAATGCCTCCTTTGCAGCCTCTGACATAGTGATGTACTCTGCTTCCATGGTGGAGTCTGCTATCACCGTCTGCTTAGAACTCTTCCAATGGATAGCTCCACCATTACAAATAAATAGACTTCTAGAAGTTGACTTTCGATCATCTATATCGAACATAAAATCCAAGTCTGTATACCCCTAGACCTAGAGTTCTCTATTACCAAAGGCTATAAACATATCCTTAATCCTTCTCAAGTACTTAAGGATACATTTCATAGAAGTTCAGTGCTCTTCATTTGGATTTGATTGATACCTGCTCGTGACACTCACAGCATGGGTAGTATCAGCTCGTGTATATAGCATGGCATACATGAGGCTCCTTATTGTTGAAGCATAAGGGATCTTGCTCATGCATTCAATGTCCTTAGGTGTGCTAGGGCACATCTTCTTGGAGAGATGAATGCCATGTCTAAAGGGTATTAAACCTCTTTTGAAGTTTTTCATACTAAACCTCTTTAGCACCTCCTCTATGTATATTTTCTATGTGAGACCCAGTATCCTATTCAGTCTATCCCTATAGACTTTAATTCTCAAAATAAAGGATGCCTCTCCTAGATCTTTCATAGAGAACTCTTTAGACAACCACATTTTGACAGTAGTTAACATGGGAATATCATTCCTAATTAGGAGAATGTCATTCATGTACATTATGAGGAAGACAATAGCGCTCCCACCGACCATTTTGAAAACATAGGGCTCCTCCTCATTCTTGATGAATCCAAATGATTTGATTACATCATTAAAATGAGCATTCTAGCTTCGAGATGCTTGCTTAAGTTCATATATGGACCTTTGCAGCTTGCATATCTTGTGATTATTATCACTATATGTGAAATCTAGTGGCTATTCCATATAGATATCTTCCTCAAGATATCCATTTAAGAATGCCATTTTCACGTCCATCTATCATATTTTATAATCAAAATAGACTACAACAGCAAGCAATGTGTGGATGGATTTGAGCACGGCTACTGACAAAAAAGTATCATAATAGTCAATGCCTTCGCGCTGACTATACCCTTTCACTACGAGCCTTGCCTTGAATATCTCTACATTCCTATCGACACCTATCATTCTCTTGAAGATCTATTTACACCCAATAGATACTATACCTTCAGGTGGATCTACCAAGGTCTAGATTTGGTTCGAACGCATTGAGTCAATCTCTGACCTCATTATCTTTAACCATTTCTCAGAGTCGATATCTAATTTCACCTCATCATAGGTTTTGGGATCATCACCATGAACCCTATTTCCTGTAAGGAACGTTTCCTCTATGTCTTATAATATAGTACCTAAGTACCTTTTAGCAGGATGGAGAATTCTACTTGATCTACAAGGTGGAGGAGATAGTGTCTGGGTTGGCTCAATCTGGTTGGGTTCTATAGGTTCGTTGGCTCGTTTCTTATCGGAGACTTTCTCCTCGAGTCTAATCTGCCTTTCGATGCCACTATCTTGAATAAACTATTTTTCAAGAAAGATGGCATGTCAACTCACAATCATATTATGATCTTCTAGAAGATAGAAATAATATCCTAATAACTCTTTAGGATATCTAATAACCAAGCTCTAAAGAACCTAGTCTCTAATTTGTCCGCCTGTTGTCTCTTGACATGGGCCGGACAATCTCAAATTCTGAGATGACACAAACTTGGTTTCTTACCATGCTATATATCATACAGTATGGTAGGAATGGTCTTAGAGGAAACCCTATTCAATAAATATATAGCGGTCATCAAACTATGTCCTCAAAGAAACTCAAGAAGGTCTATGAAGTTCATCATGAATCGGACCATATCTAATAAGATCCGATTTCTCCATTTTGAAATCCCATTGAGTTGAGACATTTCACATGGAGTCCATTGAGAGATTATGCCATTGTCCTTAAGATAGTCTAGGAATTCTCGACTAAGGTATTTGCCTCCTCGATCTAATCGAAGAATCTTAATAGGTTTTTCTATTTGCTTTTCTACTTTGAGTCTGAATTTCTTAAACTTCTTAAAAGTTTCAGACTTATGTCGCATCAAATACACATATCCGTACCAAGATAAATCATTGGTAAAGATGATGAAGTAGACATAATTATCCCTAATTGGCACATTAAATGGGCCGCATACAACAGTATGTACTAGGGTAAGTAGGTTTGTGGCCCTTTTCTCATGTCCTACAAAAGAGAGCTTAGTCATTTTGCTATGAAGGTATGATTCACAAATCGGATATGACTCGAAAGTCAATGATCTCAATAGCCTAGATTTTTCCAATTTGTTAACATTGTCTTCAGCTATATGACCTAGCCTAAGGTGCCAAAGATACATATCATTTAGACTATCCCTAGATCATTTCGATCCTATGGCATTCACATTCTGATCGATATTAAAAATAGAAACATCAATATGTAACTAATAGAGACCATTTATAAGAAAACTACTTGCAATTTTATTTCTTTCATAAAGAATATTATAATGGTCTTTAAGAAAACTAATTACATAGCCTTCTTATGCTAAACATGAAATAGAAATAAAATTTTTGCTTGCTGTAGGTACATAAAAATAGTCTCTAAGAACTAAATCTAATCCTAATGGTAATCGTAGAGGATAGGTTTCCAAGGCCATAGCAGCAACTCTTGCTTCATTTCCGACACGTAGGATTATCTCACCATCCCTCAGCCTCCTGCTATCCTTAAGACCCAGCATAGAAGTGCACAAGTGAGCACTAAAACCAGAGTCAAGCATCCAACTGGATGTAGAAGAAACCATAAAGTTAGATTCTATAATGAGCCTACCTCCAGAAGGACCTACCTCCTTCTTGTTTTTCAGACTGGCCAAGTACAAAGGGCAGTTCTACTTCCAATGGCCATCAGTATTGCAATGAAAATATTTTTTTTTGTTAGCGCCTTCTTCTTCGACTCTGTCTTCTTCTTCTTCCCACCATCCACCTTCTGCTTCTTCATGAACTTTTTTTTTTTTCTAAAAGACTTTCTCTTAGAAGAAGTCGACTCCATAAGAAGTACTGAGTCTTTAGAACCTTTCATAGAAAGCTTAGCAGTAACCAGCATGTTCATGAGTTCAGCCAAGGTATTCTAAAGTTTATGCATATGGTAGTTCATGATGAACTACCCATATGCATCAGTCAAGGACTGAAGAATTATATCAATCTGCAGATCCTGATCTAACTTAACATCAAGCTTCTCAAGCTCTTCTAAGTTCTTGATCATCATTAGATAATGATCTTGGACCGACTGCCCATCATGCATCTGAGCCTTAAACAATCTCTTAGTGACTTGATATTTGGCTGCGCGACTCTATTCACCAAATAACTCTTGCAGGTGAGCCAACATTTGGCAGCTAGTCTTAATATCTTCATGTTGGTGTTGGAGCTCATCAGACATCAAACCCAATAATAATACCTGGCTTTGTTATCATCATCCATCCACTTCTCGAGAGATGCTCTCTGATCAGTGGATGGATGGATTGGTATGGTGGGAGAATCCTATTCCAACACATGAGTTAACTTCTCAGAATCCAAAATAATTTTGAAGTTCTGAAGCCAATCCTTGTAATTAGATTCGGCCAATCTATGGTCATCCAGGATACGAATTAGTGGGTTGGAAGCAGACATTTTTCTATAGAGAGTCAAAGTTTCTAGTTAGATTTTATAATTAGACTTAATCAATCTATTTAGAGATTTTACTTTTTAAATAAATTAGGCTTCCACTATCTACTCGAATCCTTACACCCTCTTGGCAAAGATGTGAAAATCTCCATGATTATTGATTTCTATTGGATGGTACGGTCCCATCGACTAGCTCATCACCACACCTAATAGTTATTGGTGATGGGTAAATTGATGAGTGGATAACTCTTATCCAATAATTCTCTAATCATGGTGCACCCAAACCTGATCTCTAATTCATGAATCTCACCATATCTAGAATATTGATCCACTCCTTAGTTAAGTCAGATCCATCATTTGCACAAATTAAATTTCTGATTGGATCCCTCACCATATCTAGAATATTGAGCCCAATCCATCCTCTAACCCATAGCATCCAATGCCTAATAGATATGGTTGCATCTTTCTGGTGCAACTGAACCACTGTATCTAGCCGAGAACAATCAACCTCGAGAAGGACCCGCACATTTATAATGATAGAAGACCTTAGACTTAATATTTTCTTAGGAAGATTTAACTTAGATCTCTTTAAACTTAACTTGACTTAGTCATGACAATTATAACTAACCTAGTGGCATGGGTTGGCTCAAATTGTTAGCCACCTCAAATTAGAACTGGATCGACATAAATGACCAGGTAAGTGAGATCGATGGAAGGGATATGCCATTAACTCAACAAGAATGCATTAAGGTTGAGTATCTCTCAATTAAAAATTGGTCGATCATATCTACCAGACTTATCTTAGATACCAAATTATCGAATCAAAATCAATTGGATTAGCTTACAATCCAAGCTTGAACTGCAGAGCCAAACTAGGTCTTGACTTGATTGAGTCACATCTCAATATGATTCAATCTTGATCCAGACTTAATCCTATTAAGTTTGTCAAATCAAAGCTTTCTTTGATCCCACCTAACCAACTCTTGATTTGGTTTGATCAACCGCTAGATCTAATTGAGCTACCCAAGTCCAAACCCAATTTTATGAATATGTCTTAAATCTTAAAATTCATAATTTTTAGCTCTAATTAATTTTATAATCTTAATTCTTAATTAAGTTTTGAGTTCATGAATATAATATGTAATAAAATCCTAGGGTTTTATAAAAAAAATAAATTTTGATTTTTGATTAAGGATGAATGCGCAGCACCGCTACACATCATAAAACACCGCATCGAATGGAAGGAGAGGGCCTTTAAATCCTACTTTATTCTTATGATCGAAAGGCCAAGGGGAATGCGTTAATCAAAAATATAATTTCTACTACAAAACTAGTTAGATCTAAATCATATGTTGCATATATAATTAATGATCTAACTTATATATGTTTCATATACATCTCATGTATCAGAACTAAATTAAACATGCATGCTTTCAGATCTGATATATTATATATAATATCTAAAAAATAGAATTTAAATTTAAGATATCTCAAATCTGATCTAATCTAAGATACCTCAAATCTAATCCTAAGGATCTAATATTAAATTAAAAATAAAATTAAATCTAATTTAATTTCATACCTTATTTTAGATAATCAGATTATCCTGTGATGATCCTGATTGTTCCTGAGGTTCTGGAAGGAGCCACAACATGTTTGGCCTCTATCGATGTCCACTTAGATAGGATCTAGAGGTCTTCTCCTTCTAAAATAATATTTCAAAAATTAGATTTGGATCTGATCTTGAGGTTCTTCAAAACTTCTTTTGAAGAATCAGCAGTCGTCTCTTTCAGCAGTACAGCCTTCTTCCTAATTTGAGAGCCTTTCTTCTTTGGATGGCACTTGAACCCATGCCCAACTCCTTGGGCATGGAGAGAAGAGAGAGAAGATCAAATGGGGCATGGAAGAGAGAGAGGTAGCCTTGGGGCATGGGAATTATGCAAAACTTCTTAACCCTAGGCACAGATAGGGTTTAAATAGATCTTGCTATGCCATGCAGTGCCATATCATCTCGATCAATCAGAGGCCTTCATTCAATCAAATCTAAATTTGATTGGTGGAATGATATTATCTAATCTAATTAGATGAGAGTCCCTTAAAAATCTACATAGGTGGTGCCAAGATTGGATAAAATAAAACTCTTTAGCGCCTAGGTATTTAAACCCATCAAGAAATCCTAGAGTCCCATCTATATGGAACTCCATCCCTTATCCATATGGGGCGCACACCTAGGGTGATGTGCACCCTCTCTCTTACCTCTTTTAGTAGGGGGATAAGAGCCCCAGGTGCTCTCCTATAGGCACATGACACATGGCCCTATGTCCAAGTGTCCAGGGTCAATTATTGACCTATGTCCAAAAACAAAAATTAGCAAATGACAGAAATTGGCAGGTGTTATCTTAAATCTATCTAATGAATTAAGATAATCTTTTTCTGATATGGACAAGCTCTAGTCAGACTAAGATAAGATTCTTGAGTAAGCCCAAATAAATTTGGCTCAGTCGAGCGAACCAAAATGATTACAAAAGAAGAATGTTAAGCTCAATCGTGTGCTAGAATGATTTTCTTGAACCTAGTTGGATCTAATCCAAATCAATTAAATTGGGTTAGTCCAGTTGATGACATCCAAACCAAAACCCTTGCTTGTGTGACCCAGTTAGGTTCAGTTCTGTATGGTAATGAGACATGTCACAATCTCTATCATCGACATCATCGAAACATCTTTTGATGGATCAGAACTTTTTTTATTCTTCTATCTTGATCCTCGATAGGATTAGGGTTATGATAAACTCATCAGACCTAATATCCATCATATGAATTAATCATTCGATTCGAGTCTAGTATGAAAATATAATAGAAACTCTTTTTATCATCTTTACTTTGCCATGACCATGGACTTAAGGACTCAATCTCATGATTATCATAGAGCTACTCCTCATCTACCGAGGTAGATAGATCTCTATTCATGCAATCCAATTCCTACAATGAACATGCTATAGCCAACATACACCTTAGAATTCTGAATGGCTAGAAGACCAAGTTATGGTGTAGTCAAACTATAACATCCTTAAGGTAAACTATCGATACACCTTAGGTCAAAGAACCAGACACACCACTACAGCATCGAGTCAGTCATCGATGAGAAGGTAGACTTTCTTATTACTACTCGAGGTGGTCACGCTCAGTGCCCTCATTTTCTAATGAGTATCTATACTCTCGCTCTGGTGTCTCCACACCGTAGACTCAAGACACATCTATCTTAAAAAAGCGATCATACACCAACCTTCCAGATCGATTACCATCCTTATGATGATCTTATGGTCAGAAGCTATTTATGAGTTAATTATGAAAATTCATGTCTCAAATTTTTAACTCTTGAAAATATGAATTGTCATTACCATTAACTCAAAGGATATATCATAGACACTTTAAATACACACTATGATAGAAAATAATACTTTTATTAATTTATAGTTAAAATTATAAAATTGCCCTTAGAAGGTATTACAAGTATTTAGCCAATCTGGCTTCTAGGGCACACATCTAACATATTAACCATCAATTTTTAGTGATAATTGAATCCTTAGTTGGCCTTATAATAAACACTTATTTTGCCTTGTTAGTGTACATGTGCAATTAGAAGTGCTAATAGCTTTTAGGTGACCTAACTAGGCTTCTAAAAGTCAGACCAACTAATCTACTTCTTTAGCTCGCTACATTTATTAGCAAATATTTTTAACTTTTATTACTTTTTCTAATCTATCTTGCTCAAGATTTTTTTTTTACATATGGTTTAAAAAAAAATTTTAAAAAAAATTTAAATTAATTAAATTTATTTTTTAAAAATTTTATAATTTTTTCCTACCCTCCAACTTATTTTACATTATCTGAATGGAGAAAGGAAAAGTTAAGGTGCAATAAGAGACAAGAAAGAATACACTTGTACTATTATCCAAACTGATTCTTTGAAGCTTTACGAACTGGCTTGAGCTTTCTTTTTCTTTCTTTGTAAAATTAAAAATACAAACCAAAGCAATAAAAAAGCAACAAGAATTTATTGAAAAAGAAAAGAAAAGGATCAAAACTAAAAAGAAAAAAATAACCTATCTAGTAGTTCTGATTTATAGTCTTCAGTTTGACTTTCTTAAGGCTCTAAATTGGATCAATCTGGTGCCACTTCAATAGGTATACTTTCATGTTTGACTGAACCCTCTTTCAATTGGACACTACTAGTTTTACTAGTCTTAAATCTATTTTCTACAGAATTCTCATATACTGATTTGATAATAACATCAATTCGAAAGCAAGTTTGATTATCATTAGGATGTTTAGTATCTTTAAAAATATTAAAAGTCACTTGTTTATCTTGGACTCTAAGAATTAATTTTTCTTATTGAACATCTATTAAAGCTCCTCTAGTAACTAAAAAAGGTCTCCCTAAGATAAGGGATACATTAATATCTTCTTCCATATCAAGAACAATAAAATCAATAAGAAAAATAAACTTCTTTACCTTTACCAAGACATCCTCTACTATACCTCTTGGATATTTGATGGATCTATCAGCTAGCTGAAGAGTGATAGTGGTAGGCATAGATTCTCCTAGACCCAGCTTTCAGAAAATAGAGAAAGGCATGAGATTAATACTTGCTCCTAAATCACATAAAACTTTATCAAAACTACAATCACCAATAATACAAGGGATAGTAAAACTCCCTGAATCATTTTGCTTTTATGGTAATTTATTTTGAAGTATTGCTAAGCACTCTTCATTTAAATTTATTCTCTCATGATCCTTCAGCTTCTTCTTATTTGTTAGAATTTTTTTAAGAAACTTGACATACCTAGGCATCTAAGTAATAGCATCTACAAAAGGAATATTAATATGTAAATTCTTTAAAATACTAAAAAGGTTAGAAAATTTCTTATCTAGATGACATATTTGTCTCTCTAGGAATGGTAGTAGTGGCTTCTAGGGCTTCACTTTTGGATCAGCAAATTTTATTCTTGGGGACCATCCATCTGCAGGTTGTTTTGGTGACTGATGAACATTAATTGGCTTTTCTTTGTTTGTAGTCATCTCTTCAATCTCTTTCTTCTGATGTGGCTTCTCCAGCTCCTTACCACTTCTTAAGGTGATCGCATTGATGTGCTCCCTCGGATTGGTCTTCATGTTGCAAGGCAAGGATCCTTGTGGTCTCTTGGAGATTATCTTGGCCATTTAACCTACTTGCATCTCGAAGTTTCGAATTGCTACTGCTTGGTCCTACCTGAGTTTGGTTTTCAGATTTCTTATGGCTGCTTCTTGACTTTGCATGAATTTTTTCTCCATATTCTTCATAGCTACTTCTTGATTCTGCATAAATTTAATGAGTAGCTCCTCCAGATTGTGCTTCTTTTTAAGTACTTGGAATCCTGGGGGTGGTTGCTGTGCTATATTTTGATTGCTTTATGAAAAGTTTGGATACTGCCTCCATCCTTGTTTGTAAGTATTGGAGTAGGATTGTTTTGCTGAGGCCTAAAAAAGTTACCAAGATAGTTAGCTGTATCAGGAGCTTTGGTAAAGGGATTACCTGTCTAGCATTCGTTTGTATCATGTTCTCCTCCACACAGCTCACAAGTGATGCTCTATACATGCATAGCTGCCCCCTTCAAGTTGTTGAGTTCAGCCCGAAGAGCTACAATCTCTATTTTTAAAGTTGGGATGCTATCTACTCCATGTATAGCTACTGGTCTTCTTGGCATCATGCAATTTGTTTGACATTGATAGCTATTTGATGTCATCTCATCGATCAGATCAAAGACTTCTTCTTCCACTTTTTCATTAATGATACCTCCTACTACTGCATCAATTATAGAATGATTAGTAGAAGATAAATCATTGTAAAAAGTTTGTACCTAAAGCTAAATGGGTAATTGATGGTGTGGACATCTCCTCAGTAGTTCCTTGAAATGCTCCCAAGCCTCATATAGTATCCCTATGTTCATCTACATAAAAGAAGTAATATCGTTATGCATCTTGGCAGTCTTGGAAGGTGGAAAGTACTTGGCTAAGAATTTTTGGGCTAGGGCATCCCAAGTTATGATAGAACTTATAGGAAGAGAATGAAGTCAACTTTTAGCTTTATCCCATAAAGAGAAAGAAAATAGTTTTAATCTAATAGCATCATTCGACACCCCATTAATTTTAAAAATATCATAAAGTTTAAGAAAATTAAAAATATGGGTATTCAGATCATCATGCACGTGTGCACTGAATTGGATAGTTGATTGAATCATATGGATCATTGCCAATTTTATTTCAAAGTTGTTTGCTCGCACAGGCGGTCTCCTGATGCTCGAAGCTGCATTGACTATAGATGGTATGATATAATCATTTAATGGATGATGTGCTACTCGAATAGCTTCTTGTCATCCTTCTGCCGCCATATCTTCTCCTAGATTGATGTTGTTTAGATCTTCGACTATGATGTTTCTTTCTTGATGTAGTCTTCTAATTATTCTCTCAATTTCTAGATCAAAAGATAGTAAATCATTATGTCCAGTACGTGTCATGCACTGAACATAAACCTAAAAAAATAAGAATAAAAATTAAAAATTAAATTCTAAAATAAATCAAGGATCAAAATTTTAATATTATTTTAGACACAATTCCCAGCAACGGTGCAAAAAATGTGATGCATGCTAATCTATCGCTATGGAAAATACACCAATCGATTAAGTAATAAAGTAAGTGAGTAGAGTATCATCCCTAGAGGATTGTAAAATAAATATTGAAAATATTCTTTCCTAAGCTTTATTTAGAGAATCGATTTATGAGAATTAAGAAAAATGAAAAAATAAAGAAATAATAAAAAATTATAAGAAAATAGAGAGTATAATTATTAGGATTTAAGTCAAGAGCAATAGGTTACTAAGATAATCGGTTCACCAACTCAATCAATACAATATTCAAGTAATCATGCAAATTAGGTTAATTTTGTTTCATGTGATGGTAGAGTCTCCTAAGATATTCACTATCCTTTGGTTCAGGCATAGCAAAACTATCAATATTTATTAACTATCTTTTGGTCTAAGCATAATTTAAATAAATATTGATGCTTTAAGTTTTATGAAATTCTCTAATTAAAATACACTATGTCCAAAGTGCACTAAAATTCTCACATGCATATAAATTCTAATTTGATTCATGATACAAGATATATAAATCAAGAAGCATCAACATAGATGTACTTGGTCCATATCATCTATGTCCATCAGATCAATTAGAAGATGGTCAGTAATTTAAAAGCATTAAGAATAGATTTATATACTCCTCATGAATAAAATATAAAATTTAAAAGCAAATCATACAGAATATTGCATCAAAAGAGTGGCTACACCTTAGCCTTAGTAAAAGAAATTTAGTTTATGGCAAAAGAATCAAAAATAATAAATAAAGTAAAAAGCATGAAAAAATTTAAATAAAAATATATTTGTTGCTGAAATTGGTCATTCGTTGCTCTTGGCATGGAGAACTTGATGAAGAAGATCCGCTGATAGGTGTGCTGGCCATTGGAAAAAGAAAGGAAGAAGAAAGAAAAAGAAAATAAAAGGAAAAGCTCTCTCTTCTCTATTTCTCCCTCAAACTATTCTCTCTAGCCCTCTCTTTGTGTTTTCCTCAAACCTCTCTTCGATGGCTAACTCTCGGCATCAGGTCTTTAAAATAGGCCAGGAAGTGAATTCTAGGTAGAAGTCATGAAGAAACTCGATTTAAAACTCTTAAAACAGCTAAAAAAGAACCCTGAATTGATTTTGAGTACTGGATGTTGATCAAATGGCTTAAAAAAATATTGAAACATCCATTTTAAAACCTAGTTCTGATTGGATTAAACCACAGCCATCTGATCTTTCTTGATGATTGAATCTAGGTTGCATGATCGTGCATAGAGGCTTCTGTAGCTTAGTTAAAATCGAGAATCACTGCCAGCCATTGGATCTTCACCAGGAGGAACGGATGCCATCCGTCAGCACCTCGATCTCTACCATCCGATCAAATCCCAGCGCCAATAGCCATTTGATCCCGCTTGCATCCCATGTAGACCGATCGTGAGCTAGGTTCACCATGGACCTCTGCATTTGCCAGTGAACCAATGCGCGTGCCACCATGTGAAATCCCCATCGTGCGTCTGGCTAGGTTACTGTAGTGGTCCACCATACTTCGCAAAAAAATTTGATATCAGTAGGGTGTCAGTAGGGCGGTTTAGTGGGCGGTCGGGCCGGCTGAGCCGGTTTTCTGAACCGATTCAGTCTGAACCAGCTGGCTCTAAATAATCTTTTTCTTTGCCTTTGAAAATTGATTCCAGGGCTAATTAAACTCCATTTTGCTTGAAATTTATTTTATTTGAACTAGAAAATTAAGCTCTTCATATTGGTGCCTTCTTTCCTACACAAGGTCAATAAAAATATCAAAATTTTAAAAATAAGATAAATTATTTTATAATTTAATACTTTTATTAGTGTATTTTTAGTACTTATCAGAATGTCATTTTCAATCATGAGGATGTCATCCACATATAATATAAGGAAGACAACAGTACTCCCACTAAGCTTTTTAAATATACAAGGCTTCTTCTCATCTTTTATGAAACCTAACGATTTGATCACATTATTAAAATGAGTATTCCAACTCTAAGATGCTTGCTTAAGTCCATAGATAGATCTTTGTAGCTGGTAGACCTTGTGATCACTATCACTAGATGTGAAACCAAGTGGCTATTCTATATAGATATCTTTCTCAAGATATTCATTTAAGAACGTCGTTTTCATGTCCATTTCGAAGGAAAAGCTACTTTTTCCACCATAGGACCGATCTGATCTAACCAGATCTATAAGAAATATTTCAAAAATTTTTTTGTAGAGTCTAATTAGATCAGAGAGTTCTTCGATATAATTTTAATAATCTAATATTAAAAATTAAATTAAAATTAAATTAGTAACATCTGATGTTATCTTTAGGGTAAACTGCTTTTATCCTATCGATGATTAATGGAAGCTCGGGGTTCTGGATCAAGCCACACACGTGCCTAGCCTCTACTGTAGTCCACTCAGGCTGGATCTAGAAGTGCTTTTCTTCTAGATTTGATCACTAAAAATTAGATCTAAATTTGATTTTGTATAGCCTTTGAATCAACTGATGAAGGCAGCACGCTCGTCTCACGAACGTCATCTCTTTCCTTGAAACCTTTGTGCCAATTCCTTTGGACCTTCTCTTGGGACCTTGGCCCAACCTTTGGGCATGGAGAAAAAGAAGAAGAGGGGTGTGGAGAAAGAGAGGACGGCAGCAAGAGGGGCTTTGGGGCATAGAGCAATAATCCTTAGAAACCCTAGGGTGCAGGGTCTCTTAAATAGAGCCCTATGCCACCTCACTGTTCCAATCAATCAACCAAGCAATTGCTTGATTTGTTTTTGATTTCTTGATAAATTTTTATACCAACTCACATTAGAATTGTTGCCCCAAATATTTCATATAATGCTATACAAAATAGGTAGGGAGAAGGAAAGGAAGTTTGGTGCGCGATGGATTCTTCCTTCTCTCTTGGAGTTTGATCTCTATCAAAACTTTTTGACTGGCCAAATCTGAAATTTGATCAAGTCAAAATCTATCCACTTTGGGTGCACACCTAGAAGGATGTGTGCCCTCTCCGAAAAAGTGGGGGTGCATGCCCCTAGAAAATTTTCAGGGGCGTGCTCCCCTGATCCCTTCTTTCTTACAATAAAGTCAACCTTTGACCCTAGTGTGCGACAGAAAAGGTATGCGACCAAAAATGGTAGCTGACCAGAAATGGCAGGTGCTATTCTAAAATCATCTAATGAATTTAGATAATCTTATTCTAACCTGGATAAGTTTCAGTCAAAATTTTGGTTGAGATGAACCAGAAAGACTACAAAAGGAGAATGTTAGGTTCAATCATGTACTAGCATGATTTTCTTGAACCTAATCAGATCTAATCAAAATCAATTAAACTGACTCCATCTAATTAATCACAACTAGACTCAAATCCTTGTATGTGTAATCCAGTTAGGTTTAATTCTATATGGTAATGAGATATGTCATGATCTCTATTATTAACATCACCGAAACATCTTTTGATGGATCAGAACTTTTCTGATTCATACAATTAGAATGATCGATCATCAAGATCATTCTAATTACTTCCAAAATCCACCAATGACACCTAGCAGCATATGGTGGCAACCCATCAAAACTAAAAGCAAATCTCTTGGTGCAACTATCTGTGTAAATCGATTCTACTATCATGAGTCCCAATAGGATTAGGGTTTAAGGTAAATTCGTCAAAACCCAACATCCATCATATGAATGAATCATTCAATTTGAGTCCAATGTGAAATCCTAATAGAAAACTCTTTTCTATTATATCACACTGCCAAGGCCATGGGTTTAAGGACTCGATCTCATGATCATCATAGGACTACACCTCCACTATTGATGTTGATAAATCCTATCTTGGTGCAATCTAGTTTCCACAATGAACATGCTATAGCCAACATACACCTCAGGATTCCGAATGGCTAAGAGATCGAGTTATGGTGCAGTTAAACTATAACACACCCAAGATGAATTATCAATGCTCCTCAGATCAAAAAATCTGACACACAACTATAGCATCAAGCTAGTCATCGATGAGGAGGTAGAGTTTCTTATGACTGCTCGAGGTGGTCATGCTCAGTATCCTGATTCTCTAACGAGTATCTATACTCTTGCTCTGGTGTCTTCATATCATAGACTTAAGACTCATTCATCCTAAGAAAGTGATCTTATACCAACCTTTTGGATTGATCCCCATACTCGTGACGATCTTACGGTCGGGAACTATTTATGAATTAATTATGAAAATTCATGTCTTAAATTTTCAACTCTTGAAAATATGAATTGTCATTACCATTAACTCAAAGGATGTATCACAAACACTTTTTAATATACACTATGATAGAAAGTAATCTTTTTATTAATTTATAGTTAAAATTATAAAATTATCCTTAGAAGTATATTACAAGTATCAGCCAATCTGGCTTTTAGAGCACATATCTAACACATCTACCATATTTTGTAATCGAAATAGACTGCAATTGTAAGCAATGTGTGGATAGATTTAGGTATGAATACTAGCAAGAAGGTATCCTGATAGTCAATGCTTTCACACTGACTATATTCTTTCGCCACTAAGCTAGCCTTGTATGTCTTCATATTTCCATCTGCACCTATCTTTTTCTTGAAGATCCATTTATATCCAATAGGTACAATACCTTTAGGTTGATCTATCAAGGTCCCGACTTAGTTCTAGCACATTGAGTCAATCTCTAACTTCACTGCCTCTAGCATTTTTTGAAGTCAATATCTGATATTACCACATTTCCTATGAGGAACATTTTCTCTAGATCCTCTTGAATAGTACCTAAGTATCTCTCAAGAGAATGCAAAATCCTACTTGATCTACGAGGTGGAGGAGGTTATGTTTGGATCAGCTCAAATTGATCGGATTCCTCAAGTTTCTTGGCTCATCGCTCTTTGGAGACTTTCTCCTCAAGCCTAATCTGTGTCCTGATGCCACTATTTTGAATAAACTATTTTTCAAGAAAAATGGTATATCGACTTACAATCATATTATGATTTTCTAGAAGATAGAAATAATATCCTAATTGATGTTCCTATGACTGCTCGGAGCCATAGCCGTAGATCCGATCTCTTACATGAACCTGGGTATTAATCCAGCAAACTGAAGAAGATCTAAGAATGACTAGAAAAGCTAGGGTTTTGCTGTTAGAACAAGAGAGAAGAGAGTTAGGAAGAAAAGCTCAATTGTATTCCCTTCTATTGTAAAAGTTATAATGTCTTGGTTTATATACCCTAGAGTTCCCACATGAAACCTAATAAACCACAGCTTAAAAACTTTCTTAGGCTAACCCAATACATGAAAAAACTCACCG
The DNA here is from genome assembly GCA_006176705.1 of Cocos nucifera. Lineage (NCBI taxonomy): Eukaryota > Viridiplantae > Streptophyta > Magnoliopsida > Arecales > Arecaceae > Cocos > Cocos nucifera. The sequence continues at coordinate 70,887 of QRFJ01004261.1, read as the reverse complement.
AGCCCAAGTCTCACATGCTCTCATCCCCTGGATCTAATCCCAACCCATACATGAATTAGCCCCCTTAAGACCTCTCAAACCAGGCCTTAAGACCCTTAGGATCAATCTAGACCCTAGCCCAAAATAGAGCCTCATGTAACTCTATCCGCGCACTGAGTTGGCTCAATCTCAGCATTGAGCCAGCTAAGTTTCACTGGGTTGGCTCAGTCTGAAACTCGATCTTTCTATTTTGCTTGTGCTTTGAGACTTAGCCGACCCAGTTTTAGACTGAGATGGGTAACCTGCAAAAAATGTTCTTTCTGTAGTCTTGATTCTCTGACTTTGATTTCTTATTCCATCTTAAATCTCAGATCTTCGAAACACCAACCAAGCCACTTGAGGACCTCAATATCCGAACCTCATGTTAGATATATGTGCTCTAGAAGCCAGAATTGGCTAACACTTGTAATACACTTTTAGGGACAAAATTATAATTTTGACTATAAATAATAAAATGGGTTATTTTCTATCATATATGTGTATTTAGTGTCTGTGATACATTTCTTGAGTTAATGGTAATAATAATTCTTATTTTCAAAAGTTAAAAATTTAAGACAAGAATTTTCATTATTAACTCATAAAATGCTCCTGACCATAGGATAATCATGAGGATGGTGATTGATCCGATAGGTTAGTGTACAATCACTTCTTCATAGTAGATGAGTCTTAAGCCTATGGTGTAGAGACACTGGAGCGAGAGTACAGATACTCGTTAGAGAATGAGGGCACTGAGCATGACGACCTCGAGTAATTATAAGAAAGTCTACCTTCTCATTGATGACTGACACAAAACTGCAGTGGTGTGTCTGGTTCTTTGATCTGAGGTGCATCAATAGTTTCCTTTGAGGGTGTTATAGTTTAACTACACCATGACTTGGTCTCCTAGTCATTCAGAACCCTGAGGTGTATGTTGGCTATAGCATGTTCATTATAGGAACTGGATTGCACCAAGATGGAATCTATCTACATTGGTGGATGAGGAGCAGCCCTATGATGATCATGAGAATCAAGTCTATAAGCCCATGGCCATGGCAGAGAGTGAAATAATAGAAAGAGTTTCTATTAAGATTTTTACATCAGACTTGAATCAAATGATTAAATCATACGATAGAAATTAGGGTTTGACGAGTTCACCTTAACCCCAATCTGATCAGAGCTCAAGATAGAAGAACTTAATCACATAAGTAGCTGCACTAAGAGGTTCTTTTTTAGTTTTGGTGGATTGCCACCATATACTGCTAGGTGTCACTAGTGGATTTTGGAAGCAATTAGAATGATTTAGATGATCAATCATTCTAATTGTTTGAATTAGAAGAGTTCTGATCCATCGAAAGGAGTTTCGATGATGTTGATGATGGAGATCACGACATATCCCATTACCATATAGAACTGAACCTAACTGGATCACACAAATAAGGGTTTGGATCTGAATATCATCAGTTAGACTAATCTAGTTCAATTGATTTGAATTAGATTCAATTAGATTCAAGGAAATTATGCTAGCACACGATTGAGCCTAACATTCTTTTTCTATTATCATTTGAAGTTGTCTTAACTGAGCCAAATGTGTTTATGCTCATTTAGGTATCTTTACCTGGTCTAACTGGAGCTTATCTAGGTTAAAAAAGGGTTGTCTTAATTTATGAGATAAATTTGAGACAACACCTACCATTTTCCATCACCTGCTAATTCTTATCCTTTGACTTTGGTCAAATGTTGACCTTTGACCCTTGGACATCTGCCCATGTGTCATGCGCTTATTAGAGAGTAGATAGGGGCTTATCCCCTAATTGGAATTTGGAAAGGAGGGGTTGCATGCTTAGGATGGCGTGCACCCATGGATAAGGATGCCTGGAGTCCCATACGAATGGAACTCCAGATTGCTTCTTGGATTCAAACTAGGTGACCCTTACCTATAGACTTTGACCAGTCTAAGGCACCATCTAAGGATGAATCTATGGGGCTCTCATCTGATTGGATCAGATGATGTCATCCCATCAATCAGATTTAGATCTGATTGCACGAAGCAACATGATTGGCTGGGATGATGCAGCACTGCATGGCGCAGTAGTGTCTATAAATAAACCCAGTCTATGCCCAATCTAAAGAAAGCTTTTTTCTAGCCATGCCCTAAGGCTGCCTCTCTCCCTCCTCCATGCCATCTTATGATCCTCTCTCTCCTCTCTATGCCCAAGGAAAGTTGGGCATGAGTTTGATGCAATTCAGGCAGTCAAAAGGCGACGAGAAAGCAAGAAGGCAGTCCTGCTATAAGAGATAGTAGCACATCTTCAAAAGAAGTTTTGAAGATCCTCCAAATCAGATCTAGATCTAATTTATCAAAAAAAGAGAGAGAAGATGAAGATCTCTAGATCTAGCCCGAGTGGATATCGGAAGAGGCCAGGCACTTGCATGGCTAGATCCAGAACCTCAGACAATCAGTAGGATCATCAATGGGTAATCGAATTATCCAATATCAAGGTAACATTAATTTAGATTTAATTTAATTTAATTTTTTTATTTATTAGATCATAAAATTAGATCTAAAAAATATTAGATCTGATTTGGATCTAAGAAAAAAATTTTGAAATATGCCTCTCAATGCAATTAGATTTGAACAAACCTGACCCGAGAAAATCTGATTTCCCCCTTCAACTGGTATCAAAGCCAGGTTGCATAAAATTTATTTAGATCTAATTTAATCTGATAAATTAGTTATTTCAGATATCACATGAGATGTGATTAGATCTAAAATTTAGAAATTAGAAAATTAAAATTAATTAATCTAGATCTAAAATGTATGAGATACATAACTAGACTAGGAATATAATTGTTCTATGTGTAGTCTAGTATAATCATAATTTTTTATTTAATTAAATATAATTTTGAGATCTATTTATTTACTATTTTTTGATTTTATAAATATTATAATCAGATCTAAAAATAAAAAATAAATTAAATTTAATTTATTCATATGAGATATGATAGTTGCATGTTTAGACTAGTTGTAGAATAGTTCTACGAAAGGGTCTAGATTAAATTTTATTTGATGTAATCAAATTTAAATTTAATTTTTTATATGATTATGAGATAATTTAGATCTAAAAAACATGCATGATATGATGTATGCATAAACATGTTTTAATTAGATCAAATTTTTATGTGAGATATATGCTTAGATTTAATTAGTTTTGTAGATTAGTTGAATTTTTGATTAAGGCGTTCTCCTTGGCCGTCCGGTCATAAGAACAAAGTAAAATTTAAAGACCCTCTCCTTCCATTCAATGGGGTGTTCTTATGATGTGTAGGGGTGCTGCATGCTCGTCCTTAATCAGAAATTGAAAAACTTACTTTCTGCAAAACCCTAGATCCTGAAACCCTAGGATCTTATTTACATGTTTTGTTTATGAACCCTAAACTTAATTAAGAATTAAGATTATAAAATATATTATGTCTAAAATTGAAAAGTTTTAGATCTAAGACATGTTCATAAAATTGGATTCGGGCTTGGGTAGCTCAATTAGATCTAAGCGGTTGATCAAATCGAATCAAGAGTTGGTTAGATGGGATTAATAGTGCTTAAATTGATCAGCCTAATAGGATTAAGTTTGGATCAAGATCGAGTCACGTGAGTGATCGATCAAGCTAAGATCTAATTAGACTCAGTGGTTAGAGTCTGGATTGTAGGCTAACCCGATTGGTTCTGGCTCAATAATTTGGTGTCTAAGTATGTTTGGCAAATATGACCGACTGATTTTTAATTGGGAGCTACTTGACTTGAATGCATTCTTATCGAGTTAATGGCATATCCCTTCCACCAGTCTCACTTACCTGGCCTTGTTTGTTGACTCAGTTCTGATATGAGGTGATCAATAATACGAGCTAACCCATGCCACTAGGTTAGTCATAATGGTTATGACTATGTCAAGTCTAGTTTAATGAGACCTAAATCAAATCTTCCTAAGAAAAGATTAAGTCAAGGTCTTCCACCATTGTAGATGTGCGGGCCCTTTCCAGGGTTGATTGTTCTTGGCTGGTTATAGTGGCTTAGTTGCACCGGGAAGATGCAACCAGGAAGATGCAACCATGTCTATTAGGCATTGGATGCTACAAGCTGGAGGATGGATTGGGCTTAATATTCTAGATACGGTGAGAGACCCAATTAGGAATCCAATCTGTGCAAATGGTGGGTCTGACTTAACTAAGGAGTGGATCAATATTTAATACATGGTGAGATTCAAGAATTAGAGATCAAGTTAGGGTGCACCATGATTAGAGAATCATTGAACAAGAGTTGTTCACTCATTGGCTAATCCATCACCAATAACTATTAGGTGAGGTGATGAGTAAGTCGATGGGACTGCACCACCCACTAGAAATCAATAATCATAAAGATTTTCACATCTCTATAGAGAATGTAGAGATCCGAGAAAATAGTGGGAGCTAATTTATTTAAAAATAAAATCTCTAAATAAATTGGTTAAGTCTTAATTACAATATCTAACTAGAAACTTTGACTCTCTATAGGAAAATGTCTGCATCCAATCCATTAGCACGAATCCTGGACACCCATAGACTGACCGAACTAAATTACAAAGATTGGCTCTAGATCTTCAAAATCATTTTGGGTTCTGAGAAGTTAACACATATATTGGACCAGGACCCTCCCATCTTACCAGCTCGTCCATCCGCTGAGTAGAGAGCATCTCTGGATAAGTGGACAGACGAAGATAACAAGGCCAGATACTATATGTTGGACTCAATGTCTGATAAACTTTAGCACCAACATGAAGATATCAAGATTGCTCGCCAAATATTGGCTCACCTATAGAGATGTTTGGTGAACAGAGTCGCGCAGCCAAGTATCAAGTCACTGAACGACTGTTCAAGGCTAAGATGCGTGATGGGCAGTTAGTCCAAGATCATTATTTGATGATGATCAAGAACTTGGAAGAGCTTGAGAAGCTCGGAGTGAGGTTGAACTTGGATCTGCAGAATGATATAATTCTACAATCCTTGATTGATACGTATGGGCAGTTCATCATGAACTACCATATGCATAAACTTCAAAATTCCTTGGCCGAACTTATAAACATGCTGGTTATCGCTGAGCTTTCCATGAAAGATTCTAAAGGCTCAGTACTTGCTATGGAATGGACTTCTTCCAAAAGAAAGTCTTTTGGAAAGAAGAAGAAGTCTGTGAAAAAGCAGAAGGTGGAAGGAGGAAAGAAGAAAAAGGTAGAGTTAAAGAAGAAGGCCGCTGAAAAAGAAAAGTATTTGCATTGCAACAACGATGATCACTGGAAGTGGAACTGCCCTACATACCTGGCCACCCTAAAGAAGAAGGAGGCAGGTCCTTCTGGAGGTATGCTCATCATTGAGTCTAACCTTACAATTTCTTCTGCATTCAGTTGGGTGCTTGACTCTAGTTCTAGTGCTCACTTGTGCACTTCTATGCAGGATCTTGAGGATAGCAGGAGGTTGATGGATGGTGAGATGATCCTGTGTATCGAAAATGGAGCAAGAGTTGTTACCATGACCGTAGAAACATACCCTCTTCGACTACCATCTGGTTCAGACTTAGTATGAAAAGACTGTTATTATATAACTGCAGCAAGCAGAAATTTGATTTCTATTTCTTGCCTTGTATTAGAAGGCTATGTAATTAGTTTACTTAAGGACCATTGTAACATTCTTTATGAAAGAAATAAAATTGCAAGTGGTTTCCTTATTAACAGTCTTTATCAGTTATATATTGATGTATCTATTTTTAATATCGAGCAAAATATGAATACCATGAAATGACCTAAGGATAGTCCAAATGATAGGTATCTATGGCACCTAAGATTAGGTCATATAGCAGAAGATAAGGTTAACAAATTGGAGAAAACTGGGCTATTGAGTCCGCTGACTTCTGAGTCATATCCAAATTATGAATCCTATCTTCATGGTAAAATGACTAAGCTCCTTTTTGTAGGACATGGGGAAAGGGCCATGGATCTTCTTATCCTAGTGCATACTGATGTGTGCGGCCCATTTGATGTGCCGGCTAGAGGCAACTTTGTCTACTTTATAACCTTTACCGATGATTTATCTAGGTATGGGTATGTGTATCTTATGAGACACAAGTCTGAAGCTTTTGAAAAGTTCAAAGAATTCAGACATGAAGTAGGAAAGCAAATTGGAAAACCCATTAAGGTTCTTCGATCAGATCGAGGAGGTGAATACCTTAGTCGAAAATTCCTAGACTATCTCAAGGAAAGTGGCATAGTCTCTCAATGGACTCCACCTGGAATACCTTAACTCAATAGGGTTTCAGAATGGAGGAATCGGACTCTATTAGATATGGTTCGATCCATGATGAGCTTCACAGACCTTTTTGATTTTCTTTGGAGATACTATTTGCTAACTGCAATATACTTACTGAATAGGATTCCTTCTAAAATCATTCCTACCATACCGTATAAGATATGGTATGATAAGAAACCAAGTCTGAGTCACCTTAGAATTTGGGGTTGTTTGGCTCATGTCAAGAGACAACAAGTAGACAAGTCAGACTTTAGGTCCTTCAAAGCTTGATTTATAGGATATCCTAAAGAGTCATTTGGATGTTATTTCTACATTCTAGAAGATCACAATGTGATTGTGAGTCGACATGCCATTTCTCTTGAAAAATATTTTATTCATGATGGCGGCATTGGAAAGCAGATCAAGCTCGACGAGAAAGTCTTACAAGAGCAATGAGCTAAGGACCTAATGGAACCAAATCAGGTTTAGCCAATCCATTCACTACCTCCTCCACCTCATAGATTGGAAAGGATTTTCCATCCCCATGAGAGGTACTTAGGTACTATTTCAGAGAATGTAGAGAAAATGGTCCTCATAGGAAATGGGGTTCATGGTGATGATCCCAAAATCTATAACGAGGCAATATCAGATATTGACTCTGAGAAATGGTTAGAGGCAATGAAGTCAGAAATTAACTCGATACACTCAAACCAAGTCTGGACCCTGGTAGATCCACCAGAAGGTATAGTACCTATTGGGTGTAAATGGATCTACAAGAGAAAGATTGGTGCAGATGGAAATGTGGAGACATTCAAGGTTAAATTAGTGGCAAAAGGTTATAGTCAATGTGAAGGAATTGACTATCAGGATACTTTTTCGC
>QRFJ01004261.1:0-62683 GCA_006176705.1 Cocos nucifera | reverse complement strand
GGGCAGTTTCGCTTCCAATGGCCGTCGCTGTTGCAATGGAAACACTTTTCTTTGACATCGGCCTTTTTCTTCGGTCTGCCTTCTTCTTCTTTGCTCCTTCCATCTTTTGCTTTTTCGCAGACTTCTTTTTCTTTCCATAAGACTTTCTTTTGGAAGAAGTCCGTTCCATAGCAAGAACTGAGCCTTTAGAACCTTTCATAGAAAGCTCAGCGGTAACCAGCATATTCATTAATTCGGCCAAGGAATTTTGAAGTTTATGCATATGGTAATTCATGATGAATTGCCCATATGCATCAGTCAAGGATTGCAGAATAATATCGTTCTGCAGGTCCAAGTCTAACTTCACACCGAGCTTCTCAAGCTCTTCCATGTCCTTGATCATTATCAGACAGTGATCTTGGACTGACTGCCCATCATGCATCTTAGCCTTAAAAAGTCATTTCGTGACTTAATACTTGGCTGCGCGACTCTGTTCACCAAACATCTCCTGCAGGTGAGCCAACATTTGGCGAGCAGTCCTGATATCTTCATGTTGGCACTGGAGCTCATCAGACATCGAGCCCAATATGTAATATCTAGTCTTATTGTCTTCGTCTATCCATTTTCTCAGAGATGCTCTCTATTTAGTGGATGGACGGGTTGGTAAGGTGAGAGGATCCTGATCCAAAACATAGGTTAACTTCTCAGAACCTAAAACTATTTTATAGTTTTTGAGCCAATTTTTATAATTAGGCTCGGTCAGTCTATGTGTGTCCAGGATACGTGCTAATGGGTTGGACGCAGATATTTTCCTATAGAGAGTCAAAGATTCTAGTTAGATACTGTAATTATGACTTGACCAATTTATTTAAAAATTTTATTTTTAAATAAATTAGCTTCCACTATTTTTCTTGGATCCCTACACTCTCTCTGTAGAGATGCAAAAATCTCCACGATTAATGATTTCTAGTGGGTGGTGCGGTCTCACCAACTTGACTCATCACCTCACCTAACAGTTATTGGTGATGGGTTAGCCAATGAGTGAACAACTCTTGTTCAATGATTCTCTAATCATGGTGCACCCAAACTTGGTCTCTAATTCATGAATCTCACCGTATCCAAAATATTGATCCACTCCTTAGTTAAGTCAGACCCACCATTTGCACAGACTGGATTCCTAATTGAGTCTCTCACCATATCCAAAATATTGAGCCCAACTCATCCTCCAGCCCATAGCATCCAATGCCTAATAGACATGGCTGCGTCTTTTCAGTGTAACTAAGCCACTGTATCCAGCCAAGAACAATCAACCCCAAAAAGGGCCCACATAACTACAATGGTGGAAGACCTCAAACTTAATCTTTTCTTAGGGAGAATTGATTCAGATCTCATTAAACTAGACTTGTCATAGTCATAACAATTATGACTAACCTAGTGGCATGGGTCAGCTTGGATTATTGACCATCTCAAATTAGAACTGGGTTAATAGATATGGCCAGGTAAGTGAGACCGGTGGAAGGGATATGCCATTAACTCGTACAAGAACGCATTCAGGTCGAGTAGCTTCCAATTAAAAATCAGTCGATCGTATGTGCCAAACTTACCTTAGACACCAAATTGTTGAGCCAGAACCAATTGGGTTAGCCTATAATCCAGACTCTAACCTCTGAGCCTAATTAGGTCTTGCTTGATCGTGACTCGATCTTGACCCAGACTTAATCCTATTAGGCTGGTCAATTTAAGCATTGTTGATCCCATCTAACCAACTCTTGATTCGGTTTGATCAACCGCTTAGACCTAATTGAGCTACCCAAGCCCGAACCCAATATTATGAATATGTCTTAGATCTGAAATTCTTAATTTTAGATCTAATTAATATTTCATAATCTTAATTTTAATTAAGTAGGGTTCATAAACAAAATATGCACAATAAATCCTAGGGTTTCAGGATCTAGGATTTTGCAGAAAGTAAGTTTTGGATTTTCTGATTAAGGACGAACACGCAGCACCCCTACACATCATAAGAACACCCCATCGAATGGGAAGAGAGGGCCTTTAAACCCTTCTTCGTTCTTATGACCGGACGGCCAAGAGGAACGCCTTAATCAGGAACATGCAATACTACAAAATAAGTTTTAGATCTATATCATATATCTCATATATAAATTAGATCTAATCATGGCATATTTTGCATACATCTCATGTATCGAATCATGCATGTTTTCAGATCTAAATTATCTCATAATAATCTAAAAAATTAGATTAAAATTGATCTAATCAAAATAAATTCTAATCTAGAAAATTATGTAGAACTATTTTACAACTAGTCTAGACATGCATCTATCATATCTCATATGATATTTAAAATTAAATAATTTTTATTTGATATTTTTTAGATGTTATTATAACCATTATAATATAAAAAAATAGTAAATAAATAGATATAAAATATTATTTAATCAAATTAAATTGAAAATAGGCAAGACTATTCTATAGAACTATTCTATTTTAGAACTAGTCATGCATATTTTCTAATCTTAAATCCTAATCATTTAATTTTAAATTTTTCTAATTTTAGATCTGATCACATCTCATGTGACATCTAAAATCAATTATTTTCTAATTAAAATAAATTTAAAATTAGATCTAAATACTTTTAGAACCTTGGCTCTGATACCAGTTGAAGGGAAATCCTGATTTTCTCAGACCAGGTTCGTTCAGATCTGATTAGATCAAGAGATATATTTCAAAAATTCTTTTCTTTGATCTAGATCAGATCTAAGATATTTTAGATCTGATTATTATTATTTTAAAAATTAAAATAAAATTAGATAAATTAAATCAGATTTAATTTATCTTGATATGGGTAATCCTATTACCCGTTGATGATCCTATTTGCAGCGGAAGGTTCTGGATCTAGCCACGCAAGTGCCTGGACCTCTATCGGTATCCACTCTAGGCTGGATCTAGAGATCCTCTTCTTCTCTATCATGCCTCCAAAAATTAGATCTGGATCTGATCTGGAGGATCTTCAAAACTCCTTTTGAAGATCAGCAGTCGTCCTTTGCAGCAGTGCAGCCTTCTAGCTTTCAGTCGCCTTTCTTTGATTTGGATTGCACCAACCAAAAATCCAAAACTCCTTTTGGATGTGGAGAGGAGAGGGAGAAGGTGGTTTGGCATGGAGGAAGAGGGGAGAGGCAGCCTTAGGGGCGTGGGGAATTGTGATTCCTTTCAATCAGTTCCAATCATAATCTGGGTTGGGCGTAGGGTCTTATTTATAGACTATCTGTGATCCAACTCCTCTTCTTCCCAACCAATCACAACTCTTTGTGAAATCAGATCTAAATCTGATTGGTGGGAATAGAGTCCCCTGGATTCCTCCTTAGAGGGCGCCTAAGACCAGTCAAAGTTGGTTCTTAGGAGAACTCTAATTGGAATCCAAAAAGGAGATGGAGTCCTTGTCCAACAAGGACTCCTAGGCGCCTCCAACTTGGGCACACGCCAAGGGTGGCGTGCGCCCTCTTCCTTGCCAGGTTCTGGTAGGGGGACAGGCCCCCACCAGCTCTCCAATAGGTGCATGACATGTGGTCAAAAGTCAAAGTGTCAATGGTCAACATTTGACCAGTCAAAGGTAGACTTTTGACCAAAGTCAAAGAACAAGAAATGGCAGGTGACCAAAAATGGTAGGTAATGTCTTACAAAATAAGACAACCTTTTCTGACTTGGACAACCTCCAGTCAGACCATATGAAGGCCTCTGATTGAGCACAAACTCCTTTGGCTCAGTCAGGACAACTTATTTATGATAGTAAAAGAAGAACGTTAGGTTCAATCGAGTGCTAGCACGATTTCTTGAACCTAATTGAATCTCATTCAGATCAATTGAACTAGATCAGTTCAATTGATGATCACCAGATTCAAACCCTTGTTTGTGTGACCCAGTTAGGTTCAGTTCTGTATGGTAATGGGATATGTCATGATCTCTATCATCGACATCATCGAAACTCCTTTCGATGGATCAGAACTCTTCTGATTCGAACAGCTAGAATGATCGATCATCTAAATCATTCTAATTGCTCCCAAAATCCACCAGTGACACCTAGCAGTATATGGTGGCAACCCATCAGAGCTGAATGCGAACCTCTTGGTGCAGCTACCTGTGTGATTAAGTTCTTCTATCTTGAGCCCCGATCAGATTAGGGTTAAGGTGAACTCGTCAAACCCTAGTTCTCTGTCATATGATGTAATCATTCGATTCGAGTCCAATGTGAAAATCTAAATAGAAACTCTTTCTATTATTTCACTCTGCCATGGCCATGGACTTCTGGACTTGATTCTCATGATCATCATAGGGCTGCTCCTCTACCACCGAGGTAGATAGATTCCATCTTGATGCAATCCAGTTCCTACAATGAACATGCTATAGCCAACATACACCTCAGGGTTCCAAATGGCTAGGAGACCGAGTAATGGTGTAGTCAAACTATAACACCCTCAAGGTGAACTGCCGATGCATCTCAGGTCAAAGAACCAGACACACTACTGCAGCATCGAGTCAGTCATTGACGAGAAGGTAGACTCCCTAATGACTACTCGAGGTGGTCACGCTCAGTGCCCTCGTTCTCTAACGAGTACCTGTACTCTTGCTCCAATGTCTCCACACCGTAGACTCAAGACTCATCTACTAAAAAGAAGCAATTGTACACCAACTTTTTGGATCAATCACCATCCTCGTGATGGTCTTATGGTCAGGAGCATTTTATGAGTTAACAATGATTATTTATGTCTTAAATTTTCAACACTTGAAAATATGAATTATCATTATCATTAACTCAAAGGATGTATCACAGACACTAAATATACATATGTGATAGAAAATAACCCATTTTATTGATATTAGTCAAAATTATAATTTTGCCCCTAGAAGTGTATTATAAGTGTCAGCCAATTCTGGCTTCTAGGGCACATATATCTAATAGAGGTCTCATTAGAAATCCAAGCATATCGAGCGGCGATACCACCTCATCTGCGATTACCTCGAGAAGTGTTACGTCGAGGTCAAGAGAGTCGACTCCGCAGACAATACGGCGGACCCGCTTACAAAGCCATTGGGCCAGTAGAAGATCGAAGCCCATCTTGAGAAGATGAAACTTAGATTTATAGCCAATTGGATTTAGGTCAAGTTGGAGTTTGTTAGATATATGTGCCCTAGAAGCCAAAATTGGCTGACACTTGTAATACACTTCTAGGGGCAAAATTATAATTTTGACTATAAATAATAAAATGAATTATTTTCTATCACATATGTGTACTTAGTATCTGTGATACATCCCTTGAGTTAATGATAATGATAATTCTTATTTTCAAGTGTTGAAAATTTAAGATAAAAATTTTCATTATTAACTCATAAAATTCTCCTGACCGTAGGATCATCATGAGGATGGTGATTGATCCGGAAGGTTAGTGTACAATCGCTTCTTCATAGTAGATGAGTCTTAAGTCTACGATGTAGAGACACCGAAGCAAGAGTGTAGGTACTCGTTAGAGAATGAGAGCACTGAGCGTGACCACCTCGAATAGTCATAAGGAAGTCTACCTTCTCATCGATGACTGACTCGAAGCTACAGTGGTGTGTCTGGTTCTTTGAGCTGAGGTGCATCAGCAGTTCACCTTGAGGGTGTTATAGTTTGACTACACCATGACTCGGTCTCCTAGCCATTCGAAATTCTGAGGTGTATGTTGGCTATAGCATGTTCATTGTAGGAATTGGATTGCACCAAGATGGAATCTATCTACCTCAGTGGATGAGGAGCAGTCCTATGACGATCATGAGAATCAAGTCCATAAGCCCATGGCCATGGTAGAGAGTGAAATAATAGAAAGAGTTTCTATTAAGATTATCACATCGGACTTGAATCAAATGATTAAATCATATGATAGAAATTAGGGTTTGACGAGTTCACCTTAACGCTAATCTGATCGAAGCTTAAGATAGAAGAACTTAATCACACAAGTAGCTGCACCGAGAGGTTCTTTTTCAATTTTGATAGATTGCCACCATATACTGCTAGGTGTCACTGGTGGATTTTGGGAGCAATTAGAATGATTTAGATAATCGATCATTCCAGTTGTCTGAATCAGAAGAGTTCTGATCCATCGAAAGGAGTTTCGATGATGTTGATGATAGAGATCACGACATATCCCATTATCATACAGAACTAAACCTAACTGGATCACACAAATAAGGATTTGGATCTGGATATCATTAATTGGACTAACCTAGTTCAATTGATTTGAATTAGATTCAATTAGATTCAAGAAAATCATGCTAGCATGCGATTGAGCCTAACATTCTCCTTCTATTATCATTTGAAGTTGTCTTGACTGAGCCAAATGTGTTTGTGCTCACTCAGGTACCTTTACCTGGTCTAATTGGAGCTTGTCCAGGTTAGAAAAGGGTTGTCTTAATTTATGAGATAAATTTGAGACAACACCTACCATTTTCCATCACCTGCTAATTCTTGTCCTTTGACTTTTGTAAAATGTTGACCTTTGACTCTTGGACATCTATCCATGTGTCATGCACTTATCAGAGAGTAGATAGGGGCTTGTCCCCTCCCTAGAATTTGGAAAGGAGGGGGTGCATGCCTAGGATGGCATGTGCCCATGGATAGGGATGCCTGGAGTCCCATATGAATGCGACTCCAGGTTGCTTCTTGGATTCAAACTAGGTGACCCTTACCTATAGACTTTGACCAGTCTAAGGTGCCATCTAAGGATGAATCTATAGGGCTCTCACCTAATTAGATCAGGTGATGTCATCGCACCAATCAAATTTAGATCTGATTGCATGAAGCAATGCGATTGGCTGGGATGATGCAACACTGCATGGCGCATTATGGTCTATAAATAAACCCTATCTACGCCCAATCTGAAGAGAGCTTTTTCCTAGCCACACCCCAAGGCTGCCTCTCTCTCTCCTCCATGCCATCTTCTAATCCTCTCTCTCCTCTCCATGTCCAAGGGAAGTTGGGCATGAGTTTGGTGCGATTCAGGCAATCGAAAGGCGACGAGAAAGCAAGAAGGCAGCCTTGCTACAAGAGATAGCAGGACATCTTCAAAGGGAGTTTTGAAGATCCTCCAAATCAGATCCAGATTTGATTTTTGGAGAAAAAAAAGAGAAGGAGAAGATCTCCAGATCCAGCCTGAGTGGATACTGGTAGAGGCCAGGCACTTGCATGGCTAGATCCAGAACCTCAGACAATCAGTAGGATCATCAACGGATAATCAGATTACCCAATATCAAGATAACATTAATTTAGATTTAATTTAATTTAATTTTTTTATTTATCAGATCATAAAATCAAATTTGAAAAATGTCAGATCTGATTTAGATCTAGGAGAAAATTTTTAAAATATACCTCTCGATCTAATCAGATTTGAACAAACTTGATTTGAAAAAATATAATTTCCCCCTTAACCTCAAGCCCGTGGAGAGCTATATGCTGCCTCCACCCTAGGATAACTCCTATCCTAGCCCTAGGATCACACCTATCCTAGCCTCCCCAGAGCCCTCACCCTAGCTTCGTCCATGGCCTCCCAAGGCTTGGGAGCACCACACCACCTACAATCTCCATCTTGGTGCTTCCAAGCCTTGGCACACCTGGCAACATCTTCCTGCACGATCCTGCTATCCCTGCATGTCCTAATAGCCTCTCGTGCTCACCTTGCTACTGCTATTCTTCTTCAACTATTGAGCTTTCTTTGAGGCCTTCGAAATGACTTCCTCCACCGTTGAAGTCCTTGGCTTATTTCTCTGCACCACCTTTAGAGTTTTAGGTATCCTTCTGCTTAGCAGCTACATCACTTATCCTGGACTTTCCTAGAGATCATGCAATATTCTTTTACCGGCACTCGCCACATATCCTGATGCTCCACTTGACACTATCCCCTCAGAGCCACACCTATCTTCCTACACAATCTTCTCCACCTAGATCTATACAGCCCTGGCACTAGTGCTGTGATATACGTCCTCCCTCTGCACCCCTTTGCTCTAAACCCATGTTACAACTTCCTCCACCCATGAAGCCACCTCTGCCTGGTGCTCCACCTAGAGCTGAAGTCCCTCTGATGCCATAGAAGCTGACTCTATCTTCGAGTCCCTTGAGGACAACCACCCAATGCTGCACTACTGGGCTTGCTACTGTACCTCGAACACTGTCGCTGCCCCTTCGAACCCTCTACACTCTGCAGACCTATCCGAATCCATCTCAGATACACCGCATCCTATGGGCTCCTTCGAGACCACCAAGATTTTATTCGAATCTTCACTTTCAATAACTGTACTGATGAAATCCAAGCTTTCTCCTTCCTTACACTTCTTCCAAAGCAGACACTCCCACTTAAAGTGCCCTGCTTCTCCATACTTGAAGCATTTCTTGAACCCCTTGCTATCCCTCTGTTTGCCCTTCTTTCCTTTCCTGTGCTTCCTTGAAACCAGAAGACTCTCCTGGAAGACCTCCATCTTCGTCATCCATTTTTGATGCTCGTTGGATCTGAGCACTGATACAATCTTCTCGTACACCAGTGTCTCCTTACCATACAGTAAAGTTGTCACCAATGGATCGAAGCTCCCAGATAGCGAACATAGCAACAATAGACTCTTATCCTCCTCTTCTAAATTCACCCCAATATTGAGCAAGTCCATTCTCATCCGGTTGAATCGCTGAACATGCCCTGCAACATCCTCGCCCTCCTGCATCCGAAGGCTATACAGTTGCTTCTTTAGCATCAACTTATTGCACATGTTCTTTCCCATATACAACTGCTATAACCTCGACCATAATCTCTTAGGTGTTCTCTCCTCCAACACACCATACAAAACCTCATCCACCAAACAAGTCCTAATCGTGGCACATGCCCTTTTCTCCTAGGATACCCACTCCTTGTCTGTGATCTCCTTCGGCCTATCATCCAAAGCCAAATCCAACCTCATCTGAACCAACAGATCCTCCACCCTAACCATCCACATCGTGAAACTTTCTTCTTCATCAAACTTCTCTAATCCTACCTTCAACCCGCTATTCTCCATAATCAATTCAAATCAAATAACAGCAAATAGATAGATCTGAGAAATACCTTAACTAGGGATGGTGGACAATAGTCCTATGATCTCTTTCTTCCTCACGAAGCCTAGAGAAAGCCTTTAGATGTAAATCTCACTACTGATCTCTACTGAAAATTAATCTTCTTCCTCCTTCATGCTCAACCAGGCTCTGATACCAATTGTTGTTCCTACGGCTGCTTGGAGCCAAAGCCATAGATCCGATCTCTTGCATGAACCTAGGTGTTAATCCAGCAAACTGAAGAAGATCTAATAAAGATGAGAGAAGCTAGGGTTTTGGTGTTAGAACCAAAGAGAAGAGAGTTAGGGAGAAAAGCTCAATTGTATTTTCTTCTATTGTAAAAATTACAATGTCCTGATTTATATACCCTAGAATTTCCACATGAACCCTAATAAACCACAGTTTAAAAACTCTCTTAGGCTAACCCAATACATGAAAGCACTTACCAAGCTCAAGTCTCACATGTTCTCATCCCCTAGATCTAATCCCAATTCATACATGAATTAGCCCCCTTAAGACCTCTCAAACCAGGCCTTAAGACCCCTAGGATCAATCCAGACCCTAGCCCAAAATAGACCCTCACGTAACTCTGCCCGTGCACCAAGTCGGCTCAGTCTTAGCATTGAGCTGGCTAAGTTTCACTGGGTTGGCTCAGTTTGAAACTGAGCAGCCCAGTTCTGTAATGTGCCTACAGTCCTAAAACTCGATCTTTCTATTTTGCCTATGCTTTGAGACTTAGCCGACCCAGTTTTGGACTGAGCCGGCTAACCTATAGAAAATATCTTTTCCATAGTCTTGATTCTCCGACTTTGGTTCCTTGCTCCATCTTAAATTTCAGATCTCCAAAGTACCAATAAGCCCCTTGAGGCCCTCAATATCCGAATCTCAATCCTGTGGAGAGCTACATGTTGCCTCCATTCTAGGACAACTCCTATCCTAACCCTAGGACCACACCTATCCTAGCCTCCCCGGAGCCCTCACCCTGGCTCTATCTGTGGCCTCCCAAGGCTTGGGAGCACCACCCCACCTATACTAATGACTCTTTAGGATATCCGATAAATCGAGCTCTAAGGAATTTAGACTCTAATTTGTTCACCTGCTGTCTCTTGACATGAGCCAGATAACACCAAATTTTGAGATAACTCAAATTTGGTTTCTTACCATGTCATATTTCATATGGTGTGGTAGGAACAGTTTTAGATAGAACCCTATTTAATAGGTATATGGCTATCATTAGATTATGTACCCAAAAAAAATCAAGAAGGTCCGTGAAGCTTATCATGGATCAGACCATATCTAATAAGGTCTGATTTCCCCATTCTGAAACCTCATTGAGTTGAGGTGTTCCAAAAGGAGTCCATTATGAGACTATGCCATTTTTCTTAAGATAGTCTAGGAATTTCCAACTAAGATATTTATCTCTTCGATCTGATCGAAGAATCTTAATGGACTTTCTAGTTTGCTTTTTCACTTCATGACTGAAATCCTTGAACTTTTCAAAGGCTTCAGACTTGTATTGCATCAGGTACATATAGCCATACTGAGATAGATCATCAATAAAGATAATGAAGTAGAGAAATTTATCTCTGGCTGGTACATCAAATAGGCCGCACACATCCGTATATACCAGGGCAAGTAGGTCCATGGCCCTTTCTCCATATCCTACAAAAGAGAGCTTGGTCATTTTGCCTTGAAGGCATGATTCATAAATCAGATATGACTTGAAAGTCAATGGACCCATTTGTCCATATTTTTCTAATTTGTTAATCATATCTTTAGCTATATGACCTAGCCTAAGGTGCCATAGATACTGACATGGATGAACACCTTCGATTATTTAAGATAGGAGGAGAGGAGAGGCCCTTTCAACGATCCTTTTGTGCTTCTATGACTTTATTAGGGATAGAAGGAGGACCTCATCCTAATAATGCAAAAGGCCAACCCGATTAGGAACAGGAGGAGGACCTCGTTCTGATAGAGGGATAAAGTAAAGGCCAACCATATCAGAAATAGGAGAAAAATCTCATCCTGATATAGATGAAGACCTCTGATTATTTAAGACAAGAGGAGGAAAGAGGTCCTTTCAACGGTTCTTTTATGCCCTTATGATCTTGTTAGGGACAGGAGGAAGATCTCGCCCTAACAAAGATAAAGGCCAACCCATCAAGAATAGGAGAAGAACCTCATCCTGATAGGAGAATAAAGTAAAGGCCAATCATATCAAAAATAGGAGGATCTCATCCTGACATGGATGAAGATCTCTAGTTATTTTAAGACAAGAGGAGGGGAGAGGCTCTTTTGTATCTTTATGATCTTGTTAGAGATAGGAGAAGGACCTCATCCTAACAAAGATAAAGATCAACCAAGTCAGAAATAGAAGGACCTCATCTTGATGAGTGGACAAAATAAAGGCCAAATATGTCAGGAACAAAAGAAGAACCTCTTCCTGACATGGATGAAGACCTTCAATTATTTGAGATAGGAGGAGGAGAGAGGCTCTTTCAATGGTCCTTTTGTGCCCTTATGACCTTATCAGGTACAAGAAGAGGATCTCATCCTAATAAAGATTAAGACCAACCCCATCAGGAATAGGAGGAGGACCTCATCCTGATAGAAGGATAAAGTAAAGGCCAACCATATTAGTAATACGAGGAGGATCTTATTCTAACATGGATGAAGACCTCCAGTTATTTAAGATAGGAGGAGGAAAGAGGTCCTTTCAATGGCCTTTTTATGCCCCTATGACCTTACTAGGGATGGGAGGAGGACCTCGTCCTAACAAAGGTAAAGGCCAATCCCATCAGGAACAAAAGAAGAATCTCATTGAGACAGAAAGACAGAGTGAAGGCCCACCATGTTAGGAATAGGAGGAGGATCTCATTCTGACATAGATGAAGACCTTCGGTTATTTAAGATAGAAGGAGAAGAGCGGTCCTTTCAATGGTCTTTTTGTGTTCCTATAGCTTTGTTAGGGATAGGAGGTTGACCTTGTCCTAACAAAAAAAGGCCAACCCCATTAGGAATAGGAGGAGGATCTTGTCCTGATAGGAGGACAAGAAAAAGGCCAATCATGTCAGGGACAAGAGGAGAACCTCATCCTGACGTAGATGAAGACCTTCGGTTACTTAAAAAAGAGGAAAGAGTAAAAAGCTACGTGAGCATACAATTGAGATAAAGTTGTCAAAATAATATTTCATTAAAATAAAAAATTCAATACATAGGAAAGTCTGTAATACCAATTATAAAAAAAAAGGAGGAGAAAGACAAGAGATGTCGAAGTCCTATTTGGAGTCAGATTTTGGATTGCCAGCGCTGACCAACATCAAAGATAGCTTCAAGTCTTTGACCTTCTTCTCGAGTTCTTGTCGAACTGCCAGACTTTCACTCAACAACTTCTTATGCCTCCGCGAGTCATCCTCAACTTTCCTTGACTTATTTTTTACCACAGCTGACTCATCCTCTGCATCCTTCATAGCATCCTGCTGGTAGACCATCTGTATCTTCAACTCCCGCACCTCCATTTAGCTATTCCCAAACATGGTGGACAAGTTCTCCGGAGAGCTCCATCAAGATAGGACCTCTGTCGAGTCCTTATTCGAGCTAGCTCAGATCTCCTCAGATAATTATCATTGAAGATGAGTGATCTCATCATTAGCCCTTCGAAGATTTTCCTTGAGGTTGGCAACTTGGCCACACCAGTCATGTTTGTATTCATTATGAAAATCCTCAGCTGCCTGTAGTTAGTTTTGGAGTTCGGAGAACTTCTTTGTCCAATCCCAACCATACTCCTCTCGACTGGTTGACCACGTCAAGTTACCTTCAAGTAACCAAATCTTTTCTTGTGCGACCTTCAACTCGACTTCTAGGGAACTTGCTTTTGCCGTTAGCACCCACACCTTGTCGCTATCGAGCTTCCTCACTCGCTCTAGCTCCTCTGTCTGATGGCACTTCTTATTGATGTGGTCCACAGCACTCTTTATATGGACCTATCGGAGATGAGTAACTTCAATTATAGCTTCAGAATAAATCTTCTTCAAATTTTGAAACTCGCCCTCTACTTTCTTTAGCTTCTTTTTAGCTTGATGAACCTCTCTCTTTAGGTCCTTAATAATGGGTTTCAGAAGAAGGTCCTGGGGTAGTGATGTGGCATCATCAGGAGGAAGTGAGTCATGATTATCCTTGCTATGAGTATTCTAAAATGCAAGCATGCCATAGCAAAAGCATAAGAGAATTTCTTTTCATTAATTTCAAACATCCAAATACAAAAAAAAGAAAGAAAATATAAAAGTAGGAGGTCTCAGACCTTTGAGGGAATGGTGGAAGAGTCCGGTGTAGCCTCAGTCGATGTAGGCCCTTCAATAGTGGTAGGAGCAGATGAGGTCGGAGGTGTGGTAGAAGCTGGCTCGACAAGTGGGAGGTCGGTTACAATGGTAGATGGATCCACCGCCTCTTTAAAAGCCCCTTCATATAAGAAGTCAAGGTTGAGCTCCATAAATTTACTGGCCACCCGATCTTTGTAGAACTCGAACCCTTTTTGGAAGGCCTCCCGGTTGAACTTGACATTCAAGTCTCTTATTTCAGAGGAGATCTTGAACTCCTCTATTGCTTGGGCCTTCATGTCCAAGATCTACCTTGAAACCTACCCCTTCAATTCAGCGACCTCGGCTTTGATCTTCTTCCTCTTCTCCTCTTCAGAGGCCAAAGTAGCCCTTAACCCTACCGATGTTCGCTCTTCCTCCTTCAGCACCTCTTGAAGATTCCTGACCTAGGTAGCCTTCTCCTCCATGAGGCAACTAATTTCGATAGCTTTCTCCTCCTGAAGGTGATAAACTTTGGCCTGATGATCTTCTTGGGCCTTAACTAGCTCTAACCTCAAGCGATTCAGTGATCTGATGTAGCCAAGCAGTTGGTGGCCCATCTGTTTAACAAATATACATATGATGATGAAATGGATCGTGCAGACAAGTAAATATTGAGAAATTTAGAAAGAAAAAGAAAGACAAAATGACTACCTTAAGGAAGGATCCAAGTGAGTCCTAAGCCTGTTGATTGACGTCGGCATGAATGATTCAGTCTATGACCTCGGGTATGGTGAACCTGTCAACCAAACCCCTGATGACTTCATGATTGTTGAAGGAGTTCTCCCCCAACTCTTTATTGGAATCACCATTGCGGTAGGCCTTCTGCTGAGACTTTTTTGAGGCCTTTCTTGTCTTCTTGTTCTGCACCTCCATTTCCTATTCAAGAGGAGGCTCTAGAGCCTGGATCTTGGTAGGAGGGTTCGGAGGCATCGAAGGCCCTACGCCTTCGGTAGTGGCATCGACTCTGGTAGCAGGGGCAACCTTGGCGATAATGATAGCCTTGGTAGCAGGGGTGGCATCAGCAGACATTGCAGGGCTAGGTTCACCCACCTTCCTTCTCTTAGAAGGCTCGTCGGATGCTGTATCCATTCTCTTGCAAGCTTGGAGTCCCTTTGAGAGTATCTTAGCCACCTTTGCATCCATTTTTGCAATGAAGAAAAGAGTATAGTTAAAGAAAAAAGAAGTGGGGGATAACCTATAAACTTTGGCCATATACCTACTGGGTTCATAGGGTTGAGGTCGAGGTTGAACATAGTTTGTTCTTTTACTAGTTTGGACACAGGAAGAGTTCGGTAACCCTTAATTTTGTTAACTAACTCTTGGTTTTCTCTCTCTAACCCTGGGGCTCGGCAGATAGAATCCCTCAAATTTTCATAAGGAGGAAGTCCTAGGTGTAAGATCAAGCAAGAAATAAAAATGAACTTCTCTTTCCAATTATGAATGGAAGAGGAGGCACTCTTGAGCAACCCCTTCTTGCTAGACTAGGGTGAGTTGAAGGGAAAAGCTTTATTTTTTGGGTCAGATTCATTCAGATCGGATTGGATCAAAGGGATATTTCAAAAATTTTCTTCTGAGATCCTAATCAAATCTAAGACTCCTCAGATCTGATCTTATTAATCTGATAATAAACATAAAAATAAAAATTAAATCTAATTTAATTATACCTTTGTTTTGGGTAATGCAATTATCCTATGATGATTTCGATGTTTGCCTGAGTTCTAGATGTAGCCACGCAAGCGCTTGACCTCTACTGGTATTCACTCAGATAGGATCTAGAGATCTTCTCCTTCTCAATCAATCCTCCAAAATTAGATCTAGATCTGATCTTGAAGGTCTTCAAAATTGCTTTTAAAG
The DNA here is from genome assembly GCA_006176705.1 of Cocos nucifera. Taxonomy (NCBI): domain Eukaryota; kingdom Viridiplantae; phylum Streptophyta; class Magnoliopsida; order Arecales; family Arecaceae; genus Cocos; species Cocos nucifera. Next base: position 47,365 of record QRFJ01004261.1, on the reverse strand, counting down.
AACAGCCGTTATCTCTTACAGCAGTGTTGCCTTCTTTCTTTCATAGGGTCTTTCACTTGCTTGGATCGCACCTTGTTCGTGCCCAAAAGTCCTTGTGCATGGAGAGGAGAGAGAGGACCAAAGGGTGGCATGGAGAAGGAGGGAGAGAGGCTTTATGGCGTGGGCTAAAGGTAGAAGCATTAAAAACCTAGGCGCAGACAGGGTTTATATAGACCCTACTGCACCTTGCAGTGCCACATCATCTTGGCCAATCATGGCCCTTTGAGCAATCAGATTTAAATCTGATTGGTGGGATGACATCATCTGATCCAATCAGATGAGAGACCCTCAAAATCCTCTTAAGGTGGCACCAAGACTGGGTCAAACAAGAGTTCTTGGTGCCATAGAGTTTAATCCCTTGAAGCAACCCTAGAGTCCCATCTGTATGGGACTCCACATTTATCCTCATGGGGCGCATGCCTCCCTAGGCATGTGCCCTCTTTCTATCTACATTTTAGTAGGAGGACAAGGCCTAGGTACTCTCCTATTGGCACATGACACATGGGCAGATGTCCAAGTGTCCAGGATCAACATTTGACCAATGTCCAAAAACAGAAATTAGCAGATGATCGAAAATGGTAGGTGTTGTCTTAAATTTATCTCATAAACTAAGACAATCCTTTTCAGATTTGAACAAGCTCTAGTCAGACCAAGTAAATATTTTTGAGTGAGCCCAAACACATTTGGCTCAATCGAGACAAGCTATAATGATTCTTAAAGAAGAACATTAGGCTCAATCGTGTGCGAGCACGATTTTCTTGAACCTAATTGAATCTTATTCAAATCAATTAAACTAGATTAGTCCAATTAATTACATCTAGATCCAAACCCTTGTTTGTGTGACTCAGTTAGATTTAGTTTCGTATGGTAATGGGATCTGTCGTGATCTCTATCATCGATATCATCAAAACACCTTCTGATGGATCAGAACTTTTTTTATTTAGATAACTAGTATGATTGATCATCCAAATCATTCTAATTGCTCCTAAAATCCACCAGTGATACCTTGTAGTATATGGTGGCAACCCATTAGAACTGAAAGCAAACCTCTTGGTGCAATTACCTGTGTGATTCGATTTCTCTATCCTGAGCTCCGATCGGATTAGGGTTAAGGTGATCCCGTCAAATCCTAATATCCATCATATGAATTAATCATTCAATTCAAGTCCAATGTGAAAACCTTAATAGAAACTCTTTCTATTATTTCATTCTGCCATGGCCATGGGCTTATGGACTTGATTCTCATGATCATCATAGGGCTGCTCCTCATCTATCGAGGTAGATAGATCTCTTATTGGTAAAATGAAATTCCTACAATGAACATGCTATAGCCAACATACACCTCAGGGTTCTGAATGGCTAGGAGATCGAGTTATGGTGTAGTCAAACTATAACACCCTCAAGATGAACTACCAATGCACCTCAGGTAAAAGAATCAGATACACCATTGCAGCTTCGAGCCAGTCATCGACGAGAAGGTAGACTTTCTCATGACTAATCGAGATTGTCACGCTCAGTGCCCTCGTTCTCTAACGAGTACCTGTACTCTCACTCCGATGTCTCTACATCATACACTCAAGACTCATCTATCCTAAAGAAGTGATCGTACACCAATCTTTTGGATCAATCATCTTCCTCATGATGATCCTACGGTCGAAAGCATTTTATGAGTTAATAATGAAAATTCATGTCTTAAATTTTTAACTCATAAAAATATGAACTATTATTACCATTAACTCAAAGAATATATCACAGACACTTTAAAATACACACTATGATAGAAAATAACTCATTTTATTATTTATAATTAAAATTATAATTTTGCCCTTAGAAGTGTATTACAAGTGTTAGCCAATGTAGCTTCTAGGGCACACATATCTAACAAACTCCTACTTGACCTAAAGCCAATTGGCTACAAATCTAAGTTCCATCTTCTGAAGGTGGGCTTCGATCTTCTACTGGCCCAACGACTTTGTAAGTGGATTTATCATATTGTCCATGGAGTTGACTCTCTTGATCTTGATGTTACTTTTCTCGAGATAATCGCGGATGAGGGGGTATCGCTGCTTGATGTGCTTGAATTTCTGATGAGACCACGGCTTCTTAGCAAGGGCTATGGCACCATTATTGTCGCAGTACATAGGAATGGCATCCGATGGTATCACTTCGATCTCTGTAGTGAACTTCTTGTACTAGAATGCCTCCTTCGCAGCTTCTGATGCAGCGATGTACTCTGCTTCCATGGTGGAATCTACTATCACTGTCTACTTAGAACTCTTCCAATTGATAACACCACCATTACACACAAATAGACTTTCAGATGTCGACTTTCGATCATCTATATTGAACATAAAATCTGAATCTGTATATCCCTGGACTTGGAGTTCTCCATTACCAAAAACCAACAAGATATCCTTAGTTCTTCTCAAGTACTTAAGGATACATTTCACAGAAGTCTAGTGTTCTTCACCTGGATTCAACTGATATCTGCTCGTGACACTCACAGCATGGCCTAAATCAGGTCGTGTACATAACATGGCATACATGAGACTCCCTATTGCTGAAGCATAAGAGATCTTGCTCATGTGTTCAATCTCCTCAAGTGTATTGGGACACATTTTCTTAGAGAGATGAATGCCATGTCTGAAGGATACCAATCCTCTCTTGGAGTATTCCATACTAAACCTCTTTAGCACTTTCTCTATGTACATCTTCTACGAGACCTAGCATCCTATTTGGTCTATCTCTATAGACTTTAATTCCTAGAATGAAGGATGCTTCTCCTAGGACTTTCATAGAGAATTTTTTAAATAACCATATTTTAACTATGGTCAACATAAGAATATCATTTCCAATAAGGAGGATATCATCCACGTACAGTACGGAGAAGATAATAGCATTCCCACTGACCTTTTTAAAAATATATGGTTTCTCCTCATTCTTAATGAAATCGAATAATTTGATCACATCATTAAAACGAGTATTCCAGCTCCGAGATGCTTGCTTAAGTCCATATATAGATCTTTGCAGCTTGCATACTTTGTGATCAGCATCACTGGATGTGAAACCTAGCGGTTGTTTCATATAGATATCTTCCTCAAGATATCTATTTAAGAATGCGATTTTCACATCTAGTTGGCATATTTCATAATTGAAATAGGCTGCAACAGCAAGCATTATGCGGATGGATTTTAGCATAGCTACTGGCAAAAAGTTATTCTAATAGTCAATGCCTTCATGCTGACTATATTCTTTTGTCATAAATTTAGCTTTGAATATCTCCACATTTTCATCTGCACCAATCTTTCTCTTGTAGATCCATTTACACCCAATAGGTACTATACTTTCAAGTGGATCTACCAAGGTCTAGACTTGGTTTGAGTACATCGAGTCAATTTCTGACTTCATTGCCTCTAACCATTTCTCAGAGTCGATATCTGATATTACCTCATCATAGATTTTGGGATCATCACCATTAATTCCATTACCTACGAGGAACATTTTCTCTACTTCCTCTGAAATAGTACCTAAGTACCTCTCAGAGGGATGGAAAATCCTTTTCGATCTATGAGCTGGAGGTGGTAGTGATTGTATTGGCTCAATCTGATTTGGTTCCATAGGATCCTTAGCTCGTTGCTCTTAAGAGACTTTCTCCTCGAGCTTGATCTACTTTCCAATGCCACCATCTTGAATAAACTATTTTTTCAAAAAGATGGCATGCCAACTCACAATCACATTGTGGTATTCTAGAATATAAAAATAATATCCTAATGACTTTTTAGGATATTAAGCTCTAAAGGACCTATAGTCTAACTTGTTCGCTTATTGTCTTTTGACATGAGCCATGAAGAAAATAGTGCAGGATTTGCCATGCTACTTTCAAAAAATATTTTAAAAATAGTAATGATGCAGTAAAAAATAACTAATCTAATTAATTATCTACTAATCATATTAGATTATTTAACCCTACATATTAGGATCTAAACATAATATGTATGCATACATCAATAGATCTGAAAATAAAACTATGTAATAAACTATTTACTACATTTACGTATTTACAATACAATATCCTTTTATAGATAGTCGATCACCACAATCTGAGTCTATCAGATAATACTCTAGTATCATATCATAGTTGCATATGTGTTCGGTCTCTACGGTTGGTCCACACAGAGCTCCTGATCCCAATCAGTCCCACTGGAGTGCTAGCTCCTCATCAAAGCCTTCAATGGCTGATCACGATCGATCTGATCGATCATATGTTTATTAATTTTCTAGATATTCTAGAAAATTAGAACATAAATATTGGAGGATGATGAAGATGTATTTCAAATTTGGTGGTGATTTGATGCTCACAGCACTTGATATCTTCACCCGAACTTAGATTCCCAAATCTAGGATTTCACTCGGCCCAAAAACCCTAACACACTAAAAATCCTATCACGCCCTCTATGTGTGGAGTTTTTCTATGAAATAAGTTTTATGGTAAGATAACTTTTAGATCTATAATTTTACTTAAAATTATATCTAAAAATAGGATATCCTTAGAGATAAAAATCACAATAGAAGAGAGGCATAAAGAAAAAGAAAAGTGTTGCATGATCCTATTCACCTTCACTCTAAGATTTTTCTCACCTAGAACTGATTTCCAAACACTCTAATATTTTTACCACATAATGATAACCCATTTTTCTACATGCACAAAAATTTTCATAATTTATTGACATAAATACCATAGGAAAACTGCATGAAAAATGATAAGAGTTGAGTGATTGAGAGGTTTTAACCACTCACTTGATTTCAAAAATCAAATGAGCCTCTTATCTTTATGCAATGCCCCTCCCTATGTTTAACATGTAGAAGGACTCTCCTTCTACATGCATATTTTTATTTCTCAAAAAATATTCGACAAACAAAAGGGAGGGCGTGGGAAGCAGAGTGGAAAAGTCAAAAATGGTGGGCGCATGGGAGAATTTGAATTCAAACTTCATTTGACTTGGTCCTAATTGATTTCAACCAAACCAATTAATTTAGACCCAATTAAATCCGGTTAAACCCAACCAATTTAGACTTTGCCTAATCCAATAAAATTTTAATTAACTTAGAAACTAATTAGATCTACGTCCTGATCAAATCAGGGTCAAAACTCCGATAGCAATTAGGTCATCTCATGAGCTGATCGGATCAAATCCAATCGAATCAAATTCAATCAAACTTGATCAAATCCTCATCGCTCAATCAAATTAAGCTAATCAGCAATCAAATTACTAATTAATCCTCCAAAAAATATCTGTGTCCAAATTGAATGGGTTACTGGGCAATAGACTCCTATCAACATGAAACTCTTGAAGAGTCCTAAATCAGTGGGACTCTTGAACCCAGTTTTCCAAACAAATCGAACTCATAATCATAGAGTCCTAGGCTAGTGGAACTCTTGATCAGAGAGTCCCAAATGAGTAGGACTCAGAGTCCTAGTCTAGTAGGACTCTTGGTCATAGAGTCCCAGTCTAGTGGGACTCTTGACCATGGTGTCCTAGATTATCAAGACTCATGATCAGAGAGTCCCAGACAAGTAGGAATCAGAGTTTCAGTCTTATAGGACTCTTGATCACAGAGTCCCAGTCCAGTGAAACTTTTTGACCATAGAGTCTCAGACCAATGGGACTCTTGATCAGCCATCAGATCAGGTAGGAACTCCTAACGTGTGTGACCCTGCAGGTCTGAACCTAAGCTGGTTGCATAGAAACTAATTTCTATACTAATCGAAGTGACCATCTAGTAATGGTATCTAACGTTTGGATAGGTCGAACAATCATAATCGCAACATTCAGAACCTACGCAAATATGGTTACCGTATACTTCATCCCTTTGACCTCTTTGTAATAGATGACTCAAGGTTAGAATGTCAATCCTAAAAAATACATCCATATCGTATCTCAAAGCAATTAGACCTGTGACTCCTCACTAAGACTACCTTGGCCAAGATTTTGCTAAATTAAAATATAATTGAACACGGCTCCTAAAATCAGGAGTGGTCAATCCCATCTTGATACACGCACCGACTCCACAAATACTTGACTATGCCTAGAAACCTTCCATCACTGAATTAAAAATTTAGATAATCCAGCACCAAAATATAGTGAGTTGCTTGGAAGTCACCATGATGATCTCAGATCGGAGGAATATTTATACCCATATTCCATCGAAGCTAATCTTGATAGGAGAAAAGCCCTGGAGTTGGTCACATTCAGTGCAGATGTACTTATACATCTCACTTGCATGCCATATCAGTGTCTCAACACTCCTTACTTATGAGGACAACCAACCTATATGGCACACAACGACCTATACTTGATAAACATTGTCATCCTAAGTAACAACGTATCATTTGGTCATGAACTATTTAAGGACTAAATGATAAATCGTTCTTTGCCGAATCTAGATAGTCTTAAGGACTTCATCACAACACAGGAGTTCATTAGAAGACAATAAAATTTGTGATGAAAAATATCAAAATAACTTTTATTAATTTATAATTCATGTATAATTATAAATATATGGCCCAACCATCAATAGATTGATGATTGGCTTTGGGACACATTTCCAACAATCTTTTACTTGGGCTAGAGCCAATCGATGCAGTATCTAAAATCTATCTTCGACTTAAAGTCATCAAACTCCTTCACCGCAATAGCTTTAGTGAATGGGTCGGTCAGGTTCTTCTTTTCGTCGATCTTTCAAAGGTCAATGTCACCTCGATCTATAATCTCTCGGATAAAATGGTAGTGGTGCAGAATATGCTTCGTCCGCTGGTGTGCCTTTGGTTCCTTCACCTGAGCAATGGCTCCAGAGCTATCGTAACAGAGCAGAACTGGACCATCAAGGGAGGGTGCTACTCCAAGCTCGATGATGAATTTTCTTAGCCACATCGCTTCTTTGGCAGCATCTGATGCAGCGACATACTCTGCCTCATAAACTGAATCGACCATAGTATGCTGCTTGGAACTCTTCCAGCAGACGAACCCACCATTAAGGATAAATATGTATACCGACACACTCTTGCTATCATCATGATCGAACTGGAAACTGAAGTCTATGAACCCCGCAAGTTTTAAGTCCGATTCATCATATACAAGCCACTGGTCCTTAGTATTTCTTAAATACTTTAAGATGATTTTAACAACCTTTCAGTGATTCTCCCCTGGATTAGATTGGTATCTACTTACTACACCTAGTAAGTATGCCATATCTAATCGCATACATGTCATGGCGTACATTATAGAACCCACTACTCAAGCATATGGTATTCTATTCATACGCTCTCTGTCCAGAGGTGTTGTTGGACAATCCCTCTTTGAAAGAGAAATTCTATGGCCTATCGGTAGATAGCCTTTCTTAAAATTTTTCATGCTGAATCATTTCAGCACAGTGTCAATGTACGTAGACTAGGACAATCCAAGCAACTTTTAGATCTATTTCTATAGATCTTCATCCCAAGGATGTAGGAAGCTTCTCTCAGATCTTTCATGGAGAACTATGATGATGGTCAGATCTTTATTCTTTGTAATGCAGGTACATCATTCATGATTAAGAGAATGTCATCCACATACAATACTAGAAATACTATTGCTAGATCATTAGTCCATACGTTTTGATTGTTCTATCAAATCGTATGTTCCAGCTTCGAGATGCCTGCTTTAGTGCATAAATGGACCTCTGAAGCTTACATACCTTAGACTCATCTATAAATGTAAAACCTTCAAGTTGTATCATATACACCTCTTCATCCAGCACTCCATTCAGAAAAACTATTTTCACATCCATCTGTCAGATTTCATTGTCCAGATGGGCAGCTATGGTAAGCATTATCCGAATAGATTTGAGTATTGCCACAGGAGAGAACGTCTCATCATAGTCAATATCATAACATTGACAATACCCCTTGGCAATCAGATGGGCTTTATAGGTCTTCATCTTTTCATCTGTGCCTCTTTTTCTTTTGGAGACCAACTTACATCCTATGGCTTTTACCCCTTCAGATGGATCAACCAACGTCCATACATCGTTGACCTTCATGGATTCCATCTCAGATTTTATGGCCTTAAGCCATTTCTCAAAGTTGAAACTCTACATTGCATCCATATAGGTGATTGAATCCTGATCGTTCTCATCGAGTTCGATAGAATCTCCATCCCAGATCAGAGAATCATAGTATCTATCTGATTGACATGGTACTCTACTAGATCTCTTTAAGGATGCTTCTACAATGAATTCTGGATCTGATCTAATCAGATCCAACTCAGGTTCAATAACTTGTGTCCATTCTTCCACCTATCGTAATTCATCAAGTTCAACCTTGGAGGCATTAGTTTCTTCACCAAAGAACTCCTTTTCTAAAAAGACTGCCTTAAGGCTGACAAACACTTTTTGCTCATCAGCAAGGTAGAAGTAGTATCCTTTAGTTTCTTTTGGGTAATCTATAAAACTATACTTATTAGACCTAGGTCCAAGCTTGTCTGTCATCAAATGTTTGATGTCGGCTGGACACCCCCAAACCCTAAGGTGTGAAAGCATTGGCTTACGCCCTATCCATATTTCATATGATGTTTTATTAACAGATTTACTCGAAACATTATTTAGAATGTAAGAAGCCGACTCGAGTGCATATCTCCATAGAGAGATTGACAAACCAGCAAATGTCATCATGGATAGATGTTAGATATATGTGCCCTAGAAGTCAGAATTGGCTGACACTTGTAATACACTTCTAGGGGCAAAATTATAATTTTAACTATAATCAATAACATGGGTTATTTTCTATCATATATGTGTATTTAGTGTTTGTGATACATCTTTTGAGTTAATGGTAACGATAATTCATATTTTCAAGAGTTGAAAATTTAAGACATGAATAATCATTATTAACTCATAAAATGCTTCCGACCATAGGAACATCACGAGGATGGTGATTGATCCAAAAGGTTGGTGTACAATCGCTTCTCTTTAGTAGATGAGTCTTGAGTCTACGGTGTGGAGACACTAGAGTGAGAGTATAGGTACTCGTTAGAGAACGAGGGCACTGAGCGTGACCACCTCGAGTAGTCATTAGGAAGTCTACCATTCTCGTCAATGACTGACTCGATGCTGCAGTGGTGTATCTAGTTCTTTGACCTGAGGTGCATCGGCAGTTCACCTTGAGGGTGTTATAGTTTGACTACACCATAACTCGGTCTCCTAGCCATTCGGAACCCTAAGGTGTATGTTGGCTATAGCATGTTCATTGTAGGAACTGGATTGCATCAAGATGGAATCTATCTACCTCGGTGGTAGAGGAGCAGCCCTATGATGATCATGAGAATCAAGTCTAGAAGCCCATGGCCATGGCAGAGTGAAATAATAGAAAGAGTTTCTATTTAGATTTTCACATCGGACTTGAATCGAATGATTACATCATATGACAAAACTAGGGTTTGACGAGTTCACCTTAACCCTAATCTGATCGGAGCTCAAGATAGAAGAACTTAATCACACAGGTAGCTGCACCAAGAGGTTCGCATTCAGCTCTGATGGGTTGCCACCATATACTGCTAGGTGTTACTGGTGGATTTTGGGAGCAATTAGAATGATTTAGATGATCGATCATTCTAGCTGTTCGAATTAGAAGAGTTCTGATCTATCGAAAGGAGTTTTGATGATGTCGATGATAGAGATCATGACATATCCCATTACCATATAGAACTGAACCTAACTGGGTCACACAAACAAGGGTTTGAATCTGGTGATCATCAATTGAACTGATCCAGTTCAATTGATCTGAATGAGATTCAATTAGGTTTAAGAAAATCGTGCTAGCACTTGATTGAACTTAACGTTCTTCTTTTACTATCATAAATAGTTGTCTTAACTAAGCCAAAAAAGTTTGTTTTTGATCAGAGGCCTTCACTTGATCAGACTGGAGCTTGTTCAAGTTAGAAAAGGATTGTCTTATTTTGTAAGACAATACCTACCATTTTTGGTCACCTACCATTTCTCGTCCTTTGACTTTGGTCAAAAGTTGACCTTTGACTGGTCAAATGTTGACCATTGGCACTTTGACTTCTGTCCACATGTCACGCACCTATTGGGGAGCTGGTAGGGGCTTGTCCCCTGCCAAAAATTCGCAAGGAGGAGGGCGCACGCCAAGGGTGGCGTGCGCCTAAGCTTGAGGTGCCCAAGAGTCCCTATTAGATAGGGACTCCATCTCCTTATTTGATTTTGATTAGACTCCTCCTAAGAACCAACTTTGATTGGTCTTAGGTGCCATCTAAGGATGAATCCAAGGGACTCTATTTCCACCAATCAGATTTAGATCTGATTTCACAAAGGATTGTGATTGGTTGGGATTAAGAGGAGTTGGATCATGCATAGTCTATAAATAAGATCCTACGCCCAACTCAAAAAAAGGGAGAACAATTCTCTATTCCCCAAGGCTGCCTGTCTCTTCCTCCTCCATGCCAAGTTCATCTTCTCCCTCTCCTCTCCATGCCCAAAGAAGTTGGGATCTTAGTTGGTGCAATCTAGGCGAGAGAAAGGTGATAGAAAGCTAGAAGGCTGCGCTGCTGCAAAGGACAACTGTTGATCTTCGAAAGCTATTTTGAAGATCCTCCAAATTAGATTCAGATCTAATTTTTGGAGATGTGATAGAGAAGAAGAGGATCTCTAGATCCAGCCTTAGTGGATATCGATAGAGGCCAAGCACTTACGTGGCTAGATCTAGAACCTTCCGCTGCTTACAGGATCATCAACGAGTAACAGGATTACCCTATATCAAGATAAATTAAATATAATTTAATTTATTTATATTTTATTTTAATTATTAAAATAATAAAAATTAGATCTAAAATATTTTAGATATAATTTAGATCAAAAATTTTTTTTTAAAAATATATCTCTTGATCCGATCAGATCTAAACGAACCTGATCTGAAAAATCAGAATTTCAACTCGTATCAGAGCCATGGTTCTAAAGTGCTTAGATCTAATTTTAATTTTATTTTAATTAAAAAATAAGTATTTTTAGATGTCACATAAGATGTGATCATATGTAAAATTAGAAAAATTAAAATTAAATAATTTAGATCTAAGATTAGAAAATATGCATGACTAGTTCTAAAATAGAATAGTTCTATAGAATAGTCTTGCATGTTTATAATTTAATTTGATTAAATTATATTTTAGATCTATTTATTTACTATTTTTTGATATTATAATTATTATAATAATATTTAAAAAATATAAAATAAAAATTATTTAATTTTAAACATCATATGAGATATGATTGATGCATGTCTAGACTAGTTGTAGAATAGTTCTACATAGTTGTCTAGATTAGAGTTTATTTTGATAAGATCAATTTAAATCTAATTTTTTAGATTATTATGAGATAATTTAGATCTGAAAATATGCATGATTCGATACATGAGATGTATGCAAAATATGCCATGATTAGATCTAATTTGTATATGAGATATATGATATAGATCTAAAACTGTTTTGTAGTATTACATGTTCCTGATTAAGGCGTTCCTCTTGGCCGTCCGATCATAAAAATGAAGAAGGGTTTAAAGGCCCTCTCCTCTCATCCGATGGGGTGTTCTTATGACCTGTAGGGGTGCTACACATTTGTCCTTAATCAGAAACCCAAAACTTACTTTCTGCAAAACCCTAGATCCTGAAACCCTAGGATTTATTGTGCATATTTTATTTATGAACCCTACTTAATTAAGAATTAAGATTATGGAATATTAATTAGGTCTAAAATTGAGAATTTTAAATCTAAGACATATTCATAATACTGGGTTCGGACTTGGGTAGCTCAATTAGGTCTAAGCGGTTGATCAAATCGAATCAAGAGTTGGTTAGATGGGATCAACAATGCTTAAATTGACCAGCCTAATAGGATTAAGTCTGGGTCAAGATCGAGTCACGATCAAGCAAGACCTAATTAGGCTCAGAGGTTAGAGTCTGGATTGTAGGCTAACCCAATTGGTTCTGGCTCAACAATTTGGTGTCTAAGGTAAGTTTGGCACATACGATCGACTGATTTTTAATTGGAAGCTACTCGATCTGAATGCATTCTTGTATGAGTTAATGGCATATCCCTTCCACCGGTCTCACTTACCTGGCCATATCTATTGACTCAGTTCTAATTTAAGGTGGTCAATAATCTGAGCTAACCCATGCCACTAGGTTAGTCATAATTGTTATGACTATGACAAGTCTAGTTTAATGAGACCTGAATCAATTCTCCCTAAGAAAAGATTAAGTCTGAGGTCTTCCACCATTGTAGATGTGTGGGCCCTTCCCGGGGTTGATTGTTCTTGATTGGATACAGTGGCTCAGTTACATTGGGAAGACGCAACCATGTCTATTAGGCATTGGATGCTATGGGCTGGAGGATGAGTTGGGCTCAATATTCTGGATACGGTGAGAGACTCAATTAGGAATCCAGTCTGTGCAAATGGTGGGTCTGACTTAACTAAGGAGTGGATCAATATTTTGGATACGGTGAGATTCATGAATTAGAGACCAAGTTTGGGTGCACCATGATTAGAGAATCATTGAACAAGAGTTGTTCACTCATTGGCTAACCCATCACCAATAACTGTTAGGTGAGGTGATGAGTCAGTTGGTGAGACCGCACCACCCACTAGAAATCATTAATCATGGAGATTTTTGCATCTCTACACAGAGAGTGTAAGGATCAGAGAAAATAGTGGGAGCTAATTTGTTTAAAAATAAAATCTCTAAATAAATTGGTCAAGTCATAATTATAGTATCTAACTAGAATCTTTGACTCTCTACAGAAAAATGTCTGCATCCAATCCATTAGCACGTATCCTAGACACACATAGACTGACCGAACCCAATTATAAAGATTGGCTCAGGAACTACAAAATCATTTTGGGTTCTGAGAAGTTAACCCATGTATTGGACCAGGATCCTCCCACCTTACCAGCCCGTCCATCAGCTAAATAGAGAGCATCTCTGAAAAAATGGATAGACGAAGATAATAAGGCTAGATATTATATGTTGGGCTCGATGTCTGATGAGCTCCAGCACCAACATGAAGATATCGGGACTGCTCGCCAAATGTTGGCTCACCTACAGGAGATGTTTGGTGAACAGAGTCGCGCAGCCAAGTATCAAGTCACGAAATGACTTTTTAAGGCTAAGATGCATGATGGGCAGTCAGTCCAAGATCACTGTATCTGATGATGATCAAGGACTTGGAAGAGCTTGAGAAGCTCGGTGTGAAGTTAGACTTGGATCTATGCAGAATGATATTATTCTGCAATCCTTGACTGATGCATATGGGCAATTCATCATGAATTACCACATGCATAAACTTCAAAATTCCTTGGCCGAATTAATGAACATGCTGGTCACCGCTGAGCTTTCTATGAAAGGATTCTAAAGGCTCAGTTCTTGCTATGGAATGGACTTCTTCCAAAAGAAAGTCTTATGGAAAGAAAAAGAAGTCTACGAAAAAGCAGAAGGTGGAAGGAGGAAAGAAGAAGAAGGTAGAGCCGAAGAAGAAGGCCGCTATCAAAGGAAAGTGTTTCCATTGCAACAGCGATGGCCACTAAAAGTGGAACTGCCCTACTTACCTGGCCACCCTGAAGAACAAGAAGGAAGGTCCTTTCGGAGGTATGCTCGTTATTGAGTCTAACCTTACGATTTCTTCTGCATCCAGTTGGGTGCTTGACTCTGGTTCTAGTGCTCATCTGTGCACTTCCATGCAGGGTCTTGAGGATAGCAGGAGGCTGAGGGATGGAGACATGATCCTACGCATCGTAATGGAGCAAGAGTTGCTGCAGTGATGGTGGGAACATACCCTCTTCGATTACCATCTGGTTTAGACTTAGTTTTGAAAGACTGTTATTATGTGCCTGCAGCTAGCAGGAATTTGATTTCTATTTCATGCTTAGCACTAGAAGGCTATGTGATTACCTTCTTTAAGGACCATTGTAACATTCTTTATGAAAGAAATAAAATTGCAAATGGTTTCCTTATTAACGGTCTTTATCAGCTACATATTGATGTACCTATTCTAACTATCGAGCAAAACGTGAATGCCAAATGACCTAGGGATAGTCCAAATGATAGGTATCTATGGCACCTGAGATTAGGTCATATAGCAGAAGATAGGATCAACAAATTGGAGAAAAATGGGCTATTGAGTCCATTGACTTCCGAGTCATATCCAACTTATGAATCTTGTCTTCAAGGCAAAATGACTAAACTCCTTTTGTAGGACATGGGGAAAGGGCCACAGATCTCCTTGCCCTAGTACATACTGATGTGTGCGGCCCATTTGATGTGCCGGCTAGAGGCAATTTTGTCTACTTCATTACCTTTACCGATGATCTATCTAGGTATGGGTATGTGTATCTTATGAGACACAAGTCTGAAGCTTTTGAAAAGTTCAAAGAATTCAGACATGAAGTAGAAAAATCAAACTGGAAAAACCCATTAAGGTTCTTCGATCAGATCGAGGAGGTGAATACCTTAGCCAGGAATTCCTAGACTATCTCAAGAAAAATGGCATAGTCTCTCAATGGACTCCACCAGGAACACCTCAACTCAACGAGGTTTCAGAATGGAGAAATCAGACTCTATTGGATATGGTCCGATCCATGATGAGCTTCACAGACCTCCCTGATTTTCTTTGGGGACACTCATTGTTAACTTCAATTTATCTACTGAATAGGGTTTCCTCTAAAACCGTTCCTACCACACCGTATGAGATATGGCACGGTAAGAAACCAAGTCTGAGTCATCTCAGAATTTGGGGTTGTCCGGCTCATGTCAAAAGACAACAAGCGGACAAGTTAGAGTTTAGGTCCTTCAGAGCTCGATTCATAGGATATCCTAAAGAGTCATTAGGATACTATTTCTACATTCCAGAAGACCACAATGTGATTGTGAGTCGACATGCCATCTTTCTTGAAAAATAGTTTATTCAAGATAGCGGCATTGGAAAGCAGATTAAGCTTGATGAGAAAGTCTCACAAGTACAACGAGCTAAGGACCAATTGGAACCAAATCAGGTTGAGCCAATAAGAACACTACCTCCTCCACCTCATAGATCGGAAAGAGTTTTTCCATCCCCTGAAAGATACTTAGGTATTATTTCAGAGGAAGTAGAGGAAATGTTCCTCGTAGGTAATGGTGCTCATGGTGATGATCCCAAAACCTACAATGAGGCGATATCAGATATCGACTCCGAGAAATGGCTAGAGGCAATGCAGTCAGAAATTGACTCGATGCACTCAAACCAAGTCTGGACCTTGGTAGATCCACCAGAAGGTATAGTACCTATTGGGTGTAAATGGATCTTCAAGAGAAAGATTGGTGCAGATGGGAATGTGGAGACATTCAAGGCTAGACTAGTGGCAAAAGGTTATAGTCAATGCGAAGGCATTGACTATCAGGATACCTTTTCCCCAGTGGCTATGCTAAAATCCATCCGCACATTGCTTGCCATTGCAGCCTATTTCGATTATGAAATATGGCAAATGGACGTAAAAATGATGTTCTTAAATGGATATCTTGAGGAAGATATCTATATGGAACAGCCGCTAGGTTTCACATCCAGTGATACTGATCACAAGGTTTGCAAGCTGCAAAGGTCCATATATGGACTTAAGCAAGCATCTCGGAGCTGGAACACTCATTTCAATGATGTGATCAAAACAGTTTGGTTTCATCAAAAATGAAGAGAAATCGTGTGTCTTCAAAAAGGTCAGTGGGAGCGCTGTTGTCTTCCTCGTATTGTACGTGGATGACATCCTCCTTATTGGGAATGATATTCCCATGTTGACAACAGTCAAAATATGGTTGTCCAAGGAATTCTCCATGAAAGACCTAGGTGAAGCATCCTTTATTCTAGGAATTAAGGTCTATAGGGATAGACCGAATAGGATGCTAGGACTTTCACAGAAGATGTACATAGAGGAAAGTACTAAAGAGGTTTAGTATGGAAAACTCTAAGAGGGGATTAATACCCTTCAGACATGGTATTCATCTTTCCAAGAAGATGTGCCCTAGCACACCTGAGGAAATAGAATGCATGAGCAAGATCCCTTAT
Source organism: Cocos nucifera (assembly GCA_006176705.1). Taxonomy (NCBI): domain Eukaryota; kingdom Viridiplantae; phylum Streptophyta; class Magnoliopsida; order Arecales; family Arecaceae; genus Cocos; species Cocos nucifera. The sequence continues at coordinate 31,192 of QRFJ01004261.1, read as the reverse complement.
GCTTCTGCAATAGGGAGCCTCATGTATGCCATGCTATGTACACGACCTGATATAGCCCATGCTGTGAGTGTCACAAGCAGATATCAGTCAAATCCAGGTGAAGAACACTGGACTTCTGTGAAATGTATCCTTAAGTACTTGAGAAGAACTAAGGATATGATGTTGGTCTTTGGTAATGGAGAACTCCAAGTCCAGGGATACACAGACTCGGATTTCATGTTCGATGTAGATGATCGAAAGTCGACATCTGGGAGTCTGTTTGTGTGCAATGGTGGTGCTGTCAGCTGGAAGAGTTTCAAGCAAACCATGATAGCAGATTCCACCATGGAAGCAGAATATATCGCTGCATCAGAGGCTGCGAAGGAAGCATTCTGGTATAAGAAGTTTGCTGCAGAAATCGGAGTAATGCCATCAGATGCCATTCCTCTATACTGCGACAATAATGGCGCCATAGCCCTTGCTAAGGAGCCGAGGTCTCACCAAAAATCCAAGCACATTGAGCGGCGATACCACCTCATCCGCGATTACCTCGAGAAGGGTTACGTCGAGGTCAAGAGAGTCAACTTCGCAGACAATGCGGCAGACCCACTTACAAAGCCGTTGGGACAACAAAAATCGAAGCCCACCTTGAGAAGATGGGACTTAGACTTGTAGCCAATTGGCTTTAGGACAAGTGGGAGATTGTTAGATATATGTGCCCTAGAAGCCAGAATTGGCTGACACTTGTAATACACTTCTAGGGGCAAAATTATAATTTTGACTATAATCAATAAAATGGATTATTTTCTATCACATATGTGTATTTAGTGTCTGTGATACATCCTTTGAGTTAATGGTAATGATAATTCATATTTTCAAGAGTTGAAAATTTAAGACATGAATAATCATTATTAACTCATAAAATGCTCCCGACCATAGGATCATCACGAGGATGGTGATTGATCCGGAAGGTTGGTGTACAATCGCTTCTCTTTAGTAGATGAGTCTTGAGTCTATGGTGTGGAGACACCGGAGCGAGAGTATACAGGTACTCGTTAGAGAACGAGGGCACTGAGCGTGACCACCTCGAGTAGTCATTAGGAAGTCTACCTTCTCGTCAATGACTGACTCGATGCTGCAGTGGTGTGTCTGGTTCTTTGACCTGAGGATGCATCGCAGTCAGTTCACCTTGAGGGTGTTATAGTTTGACTACACCATAACTCGATCTTCCTAGCCATTCGGAACCCTGAGGTGTATGTTGGCTATAGCATGTTCATTGTAGGAACTGGATTGCATCAAGATGGAATCTATCTACCTCGGTGGTAGAGGAGCAGCCCTATGATGATCATGAGAATCAAGTCCAGAAGCCCATGGCCATGGCAGAGTGAAATAATAGAAAGAGTTTCTATTTAGGTTTTCACATCGGACTTGAATCGAATGATTACATCATATGATAGAAACTAGGGTTTGACGAGTTCACCTTAACCCTAATCTGATCGGGGCTCAAGATAGAAGAACTTAATCACACAGGTAGCTGCACCAAGAGGTTCGCATTCAGCTCTGATGGGTTGCCACCATATACTGCTAGGTGTCACTGGTGGATTTTGGGAGCAATTAGAATGATTTAGATGATCGATCATTCTAGCTGTTCGAATCAGAAGAGTTCTGATCCATCGAAAGGAGTTTCGATGATGTCGATGATAGAGATCATGACATATCCCATTACCATACAGAACTGAACCTAACTGGGTCACACAAATAAGGGTTTGAATCTGGTGATCATCAATTGAACTGATCCTAGTTCAATTGATCTGAATGAGATTCAATTAGGTTCAAGAAAATCGTGCTAGCACTCGATTGAACCTAACGTTCTTCTTTTACTATCATAAATAGTTGTCCTGACTGAGCCAAAGGAGTTTGTGCTCAATCAGAGGCCTTCACTTGGTCTGACTGGAGCCTGTCCAGATCAGAAAAGGGTTGTCTTATTTTGTAAGATAATACCTGCCATTTTTGGTCACCTGCCATTTCTCGTCCTTTGACTTTGGTCAAAAGTTGACCTTTGACTGGTCAAATGTTGACCATTGACACTTTGACTTCTGTCCACATGTCATGCACCTATTGGAGAGCTGGTGGGGGCTTGTCCCCTGCCAGAACCTGGCAAGGAGGAGGGCACACACCACCCTTGGCGTGTGCCCAAGCTGGAGGCGCCCAGGAGTCCCTGTTGGATAGGGACTCCATCTCCTTTTTGGATTTCGATTAGACTTCTCCTAAGAACCAAGTTTGACTGGTCTTAGGTGCCATCTAAGGAGGAATCCAAGGGACTCTATTCCCACCAATCAGATTTAGATCTGATTTCACAAAGGGATTGTGATTGGTTGGGAAGAAGAGGAGTTGGATCACGCATAGTCTATAAATAAGACCCTGCGCCCAACTCAAAAAAGGGAGAACAATTCTCTATGCCCCAAGGCTGCCTCTCTCTTCCTCCTCCATGCCAAGTTCATCTTCTCCCTCTCCTCTCCATGTCCAAAGAAATTTGGGATCTCAGTTGGTGCAATCTAGGCAAGAGAAAGGCGACAGAAAGCTAGAAGGCTGCGCTGCTGCAAAGGACAACTGCTGATCTTCGAAAGCTGTTTTGAAGATCCTCCAAATTAGATTTAGATCTGATTTTTGGAGATGTGATAGAGAAGAAGAGGATCTCCAGATCCAGCTTGAGTGGATATTGGTAGAGGCCAGGCACTTGCGTGGCTAGATCCAGAATCTTCCGCTGCTTACAGGATCATCAACGGATAATAGGATTATCCTACATCAAGGTAAATTAAATCTGATTTAATTTATCTATATTTTATTTTAGTTATTAAAATAATAAAAATCAGATCTGAAATATTTCAGATCTGATTTGAATCAAAATTTTTTTTTTTGAAATATAGCTCTTGATCCGATCAGATCTGAACGAACCTGGTTTGAGAAATCAGGATTTCCTTTCATTAGAACCATGTCCAATAGGGTTCAATTTCTCCTTTAAGAGACACCATTATGTTGTAGTATTCCAGGAGGGGTCTATTGGGAGAGAATTCCATTCTCCCCAAGATATGTTAGAAATTCATTGAAAAGGTACTCACCCCCTCAATCAGACCGAAGAGTTTTAATACTCTTTCCAGTTTACTTTCCTACCTCATTTCGAAATTGTTTGAACATTTCAAATGACTCCGACTTATGCTTTATTAAATAGACATACCCATACCTCGATAGATCATCTGTGAATGTTATGAAGTAGAAATATCCACCTCTAACACTTGAGCTCATGGGTCCACATACATCCAAATGTACTAAACTCAAAAGTTCAGTGGCTCGTTCATCTTTTTCAGTAAAAGGTGACTTGGTAATCTTACCAAGAAGACAGGACTCATAGGTCGGAAGTGACTCACAATCACTAACCTTAAGAATTTCTTCTTGAGCTAACCTATTAATTCTATTCTTGTTAATATGACCTAGCCTACAGTGCCAAAGATAGACATCAGACAAATCACTAATTCTAGGATATTTACTGAAAGATTGAACCACGTTAACAGGCATAAAAAGTAAATAAATTTCGTTATTCAATTATTCAATCAAAATTGTAACACCATTCAAAATGACATTACAAATTTTTTTTTTATTGATATTTCAAAACCATTCATGACCAAAAGGTCTACAAAAATGACATTCAATAAGAAAGTTGGACAACAATGACATTCATTAAGAATAACTTTATTTGAATTGATTATAAGGTTCATAATTCTTAAAGCTAGAATTGGAACTTATCTTCCATCTTCAACGTTCAGGAACCTCTCATCTTGATCAAATCTCTTACTGACCTACAAGCCCTGCATAGAATTACAAATATGATAAGGGCTTCCAGTATCTAATACCCAGGCAGTAGAATGAAATAATGAAAAATTACAAGGTATTATCATATAATTACCTTGCCCAGCAATCCCTTGCCTCTTCCTCGACCTGTTCGGGTCCAAGGAGGCAATGTACAAAGGATAGTTCCTATTCTAGTGCTCCTACTTCTTGTAGAAGAAGCACTTTGTCCGGCTCTGGTCAGGCTTGCGCTTCTTGGTCTGATCCTGTGCAGTCGTCCCAGCATGCGGTCACACCTTTTTATTTTTCTTCTTCTTGTTCTTCTTCCCTTTCTTAAAGGATTGACGATCAGAAGAGGACCCTCCCACTATGTTCACCATTTTCTTATGGAGTTGGTGATCCTTCTCAAAGTTCTACAGCAACCCCATCAAGCCATGGTAGTTCACTGCAGGCTTTGTTATTCTAAAATGAGTTAGGAAGGAGAGGAAGGACTTGGGTAAAGAATTAAGGATCATATTCTTACTGAGCTGCTCGTGCAGGAGAAAGCCCAACTTGCTAAGGCGCTCAATCATCTTGATCATGTACAATACATGATCGGTGACTGAGGCCCCATCCCTCATTCGAGCATTGAAAATGGCAAAACTTGTTTTGTGCCTTTCGACGTTATCTGGCATGCCAAAAGAGTCATTAAATATTTGAAGCATCTCCTGTGACTGGATGTTTTCAAACCTGCAGCTGAACTCATCATTCATTACCGCCAACATTATACATCAAATGATGGTGCGGTCATTAAGCCACTTTAGATAAGTATCTCGAACCACTTTTCTAGCATTCGGGATTGACTCCTTATGTGCTCGATCCGTTACCACATAAAGGATCCACTCATGCTCTAGAATGATTTTCAACTTACGATACCAGCTATCATAGTTGGATCCCATTAATTTATCATGGTCTAACAATGACCCGATTGATAGGTTAGTGGCCATGTCTGCATAAAATGAAAAATCAAACCTAATTAGTATATGAATTATTAATCCTAAAGACTTGGACTTCAGTCTAAAGGTCCTCCCACTATTTTATACGAATTAGTAGAATTCGAGGAATTACTCTAATTTCTTAGTGGGTACTAGAATCCACATAGACTACACATGAGCCCAACTTTGGTTGGTCAACCTAAGCGCACCTATGGGTAGATTCAAAATCAATTGTTTCTCTAAACAACTTCTAGTAACATTGATTTTGCCCCATAGACCTAATCAATAGGCTTTGGCCTTCATTGAAAAAGGCTCGATTAGGTCCAACCCTTAACATGACCACATTTGGTCTTATCTAACCAATAAATGATCAGGCTCGACTTTGGTCGGCCAATCTAACCACCATCAGAAAGACTTTACCAAATTATCATTTTATGAATGATAATTTCATTAGTCAATAATTACCAGGCCTTTGGGCCTCCAATGATCATTATACTAATGAACCCATTATCACTCAACTTAATGGGAGGCTATGATTTGTTATCTATATAACTATTTTATTTTAAGGACCTAATAATTTTAGAGGATTTAGTTAACCAATTTAAGAAAATTCAGCAAGCCAATTTCGATCCTCCCACTGACTTCACCAAGTCAGAAAAGAATCTAATCTAAGCTGGCATTAGGAGCACCTAAATTAGTCAGACTGATTTATCTAATAGATATGGGTGAGCCCAAATCACCAAGTGATCTAATCAAAATCTAACTCTTCAGGATGGCCAGGTAAACGAGATCAGTTGAATGGATATGCAATTAACTCATCAAAGACTGAATCAGTGCGAGTAGCTCTCAATTAAAAATCGCTGGTCAAACTGCCAAACTTACCTTAGACACCATCTAATTCATTAGTTTTAATTTGACCAACCTAGTAATTTTAGATTCGACTGCATAGCCTTGAATCAAGTCTATTTGGTCCTCGTTAAAGACATGAACTTGACCAACTACAACTATTGTAATTGAGTCTATAGAATCCTTGATCTAATCTAAATTAATATTTAATTAGATTTGATCAATTACTCTAAATTAGTCCATCTTTTAACTAACCTTTGGTCTAACCCAATTTATGGACCTAATTCAGCTAATCCAATAACCCACAAGTTTATGATTAATGACTTAGAGTCTTAATTCATAATTCTAGACACTAAATCATTATACTTAATTTTTAATTAAGTTTATGGGCTGAAGGTTAGGGTTTGGCATTTCAAAAATATTTTTAATTTGAAAGATTCTTTACAACTTAGCATTATTAACCAATTGAGTCGACTCATTTCAAAATTAAATCATTTCAATTCATAAACAATACTAGTTATAGGATTTAATCTGAAACTACGTACACTACATAATCATGAAATCATGAATCAAACTTTATCTAATTATGCATTCATGATCATAAATTAGATTAAAGCCTAATATAATTAAATCATAAAAGTATTAGATCAAATCTAGTAATTTCATGATTAACGATATAGATCAGCAATGTACTAGGACAACCTTTTCACTATAGGAGGTAAACCCTATAGTAGGACAACTTACAGTCCGTACAATCTAAATTTTAATTTTTTAGATCTAATTACTCTAATTATTAGATTAGTATTTAGGATAAATCTAAATTATTAATCTAAATATGCAAGCATATCATGTTTAAAGAACCTTGCTCTAATACCATTTTGAAGAAAATAGTGTAGGGTTTACATGCTACTTTCAAAAAATATTTCAAAAATAGAAATGATACAGTGGAAAATAATTAATCTAATAAATTATCTACTAATCATATTAGATTATTTAACTCTACACATTAGGATCTAAATATAATATGCATGTATACATCAATAGATCTAAAAATAAAACTAATTAATAAACTATTTACTATATCTACATGTTCAGAACATAATACCTTTTTATGGATACTTGATCACCATAATCTGAGTCCACCAGATAATTCTATGGTATCATGTCATAGCCACACATGTGTCCGGCCTCTATAGTTGGTCCACATAGAGCTCCTAATCTCGATTAGCCCCACTGCAGTGCTAGCTCCTCGCTGGGACCTTCGATGGCTGATCATGATTGATCCAATTGATTGTATACATTTTGATTTCTCAGATATTCTAAAAAATTAAAACATAAATATTGGAGGATGATGAAGATGTGTTTCAAATTTGGTGGTGATCCAATGCTCACAATACTCGATCTCTCCACCCGAACCCAGATTCCCAAATTTAAGATTTCACTCGGCCCAAAAACCCTGACACACTAAAAATCCTATCACGCCCATTCTGTGTGGAGTTTTTCTATGAAATAATTTTTCATAGAAAGATAATATTTAGATATACAATCTCTATTTAGATTATATCTAAAAATAGAATATCCTTAGAGGTAAAAATCATAAGAGAAGAGAGGCATAAAGGAAAAAAAAGTGCTGCAAGATCCTATTCACCTTCACTCTAAGATTTGTTTTGTGCAGAATTGATATCTAAATACTCTAAACTTTCTACCACATAATGATAACCCCTTCTTCTACATGCAAAAAAATTTTCATAATTTATTGATATGAATACCATATGAAAACCATATGAAAAATGATAAGGATCGAGTGGTTAAGAGGTTTTAACCACTCACTTGATTTCAAAAATTAAATGAGCCTCTTAACCATATCCAACGCCCCCTCCCTTATGTTTAACACGCAGAAGGACTCTCCTTCTATGTGCATATTTTTATTTCTCAAAAAATATTTGACAAATAAAAGAGAGGGCGTGGGAAGTAGAGTGGAAAAGTCAAAAATGGTGGGCGCATGGGAGAATTTGAATTCAAACTTCATTTGACATGGTCCTAATTGGTTTCAACCAAACTAATTAGTTTATTGGATCCAAAGTCCTATCAACATGAAACTCTTAAAGAGTCCTAAATTAGTGGGACTCTTGAACTCAGCATCCCAAACAAATCAAACTCATGATCATAAAGTCCCATACTAGTGAAACTCTTGATCAAATAGTCCCAGATGAGTAGTGTTAGATATGTGTGTCTTAGAAGTCAGAATTGGCTGACACTTGTAATACACTTTTAGGAACAAAATTATAATTTTGACTATAAATAATAAAATGAGTTATTTTTTATCACATATGTATATTTAGTGTCTATGATACATCCCTTGAGTTAATGATAATGATAATTCTTATTTTCAAGAGTTGAAAATTTAAGATAAGAATTTTTATTATTAACTCATAAAATGCTTCTGACCGTAGGATCATCATGAGAATGGTGATTGATCCAAAAGGTTAGTGTACAATCGCTTCTTTATAATAGATAAGCCTTGAGTCTATGGTGTAGAGATACTAGAGCGAGAGTATAAGTACTCATTAGAGAACAAGGGCATTGAGTGTGACCACCTCGAGTAGTCATAAGGAAGTCTACCTTCTCGTCGATGACTGACTCGAAGCTATAGTGGTGTGTCTGGTTCTTTGACTTGAGGTGCATCGACAGCTCACCTTGAGGCTGTTATAGTTTGACTACACCATGACTCGGTCTCCTAGCCATTCGGTGAAGGAAAATCCTGATTTTCCAGATCAGGTTCGTTCAGATCTGATCAGATCAAGAGATATATTTCAAAATTTTTCTCTTTGATCTAGATCAGATCTAAAATATTTTAGATCAGATTCTTATTATTTTAATAATTAAAATAAAATTAGATAAATTAAATATAATTTAATTTACCTTGAAGTGGATAATCCTATTATCCATCGATGATCCTATAAGCAGCGGAAGGTTCTGGATCTAGCCACGCAAGTGCCTGGCCTCTATTGGTATCCACTTAGACTGGATCTGGAGATCCTCTTCTTCTCTATCATGTCTTCAAAAATTAGATCTGGATCTGATCTGAAGGATTTTCAAAACTCCTTTTGAAGATCAGCAGTTGTCCTTTGCAGCAGCGCAGCCTTCTAGCTTTCAATCGCCTTTCTCTCATTTGGATCGCACCAACCAATGTCCAAAACTCCTTTTGGATGTGGAGAGGAGAGGGAGAAGGTGGGTTTGGCATGGAGGAGTAGAGGAGAAGCAGCCTTGGGGCATGAAGAATTGTAATTCACTTTGAGTTGGGCATAGGATCTTATTTATAGACTAAGCGTGATCCAACTCCTCTTCTTCCCAACCAATCACAACCCTTTGTGAAATCAGATCTAAATCTAATTGGTGGAAATAGAGTCCCCTAGATTCCTCCTTAGAGGGCACCTAAGACCAGTCAAAGTTGGTTCTTAGAAGAACTCTAATTGAAATCCAAAAAGAAGATGGAGTCCCTGTCCAATAGGGACTCCTAGGCGCCTCCAACTTAGGCACACGCCAAGGGTGGCGTGCGCCCTCCTCCTTGCCAGGTTCTAGCAGGGGGACAAGCCCCCACCAGCCCTCCAATAGGTGCGTGACACATAGAAAAAAGTCAAAGAGTCAATGGTCAATATTTGACCAGTCAAAGGTCAACTTTTGACCAAAGTCAAAGGACGAGAAATGACAGGTGATCAAAAATGGCAGGTAATGTCTTACAAAATAAGACAATCTTTTTTGACTTGGACAAGCTCTAGTCAGACAAAGTGAGGGCCTCTAAATGAGCACAAACTCCTTTGGCTCAGTCAGGACAAATATTTATGATAGTAAAAGAAGAACGTTAGGTTCAATCGAGTGCTAGCATAATTTTCTTGAACCTAATTGAATCTCATTCAGATCAATTAAACTGGATCAGTTCAATTGATGATCATCAGATTCAAACCCTTGTTTGTGTGACCTAGTTAGGTTCAGTTCTGTATGGTAATGGGATATGTCATGATCTCTATCATCGACATCATCGAAACTCCTTTCGATGGATCAGAACTCTTCTTATTCGAACAGCTAGAATGATCGATCATCTAAATCATTCTAATTGCTCCCAAAATCCACCAGTGACACCTAGCAGTATATGGTGGCAACCCATCAGAGCTGAATGTGAACCTCTTGGTGCAGCTACCTGTGTGATTAAGTTCTTCTATCTTGAGCCCCGATCAGATTAGGGTTAAGGTGAACTCGTCAAACCCTAGTCTCTATCATATGATGTAACCATTCGATTCAAGTCCAATGTGAAAACCTAAATAGAAACTCTTTCTATTATTTCACTCTACCATGGCCATGGACTTCTAGACTTGATTCTCATGATCATCATAGGGCTGCTCCTCTACCACCGAGGTAGATAGATTCCATCTTGATGCTATCCAGTTCCTACAATGAACATGCTATAGCCAATATACACCTCAGGATTCCATATGGCTAGGAGATCGAGTAATGGTGTAGTCAAACTATAACACCCTCAAGGTGAACTATCGATGCACCTTAGGTCAAAGAATCAGACACACTACTGCAGCATCGAGTCAGTCATTGACGAGAAGGTAGACTCCCTAATGACTACTCGAGGTGGTCACGCTTAGTGCCCTCGTTCTCTAACGAGTACCTGTACTCTCGCTCCGGTGTCTCCACACCGTAGACTCAAGACTCATCTACTAAAGAGAAGCGATTGTACACCAACCTTCCGCATCAATCACCATCCTCGTGATAATCCTATGGTCGGAAGCATTTTATGAGTTAATAATGATTATTCATGTCTTAAATTTTTAACTCTTAAAAATATGAATTATCATTTCCATTAACTCAAAGGATGTATCACAGACACTAAATACATATATGTGACAGAAAATAACCCATTTTATTGATGTTAGTCAAAATTATAATTTTACCCCTTGAAGTGTATTACAAGTGTCAGCCAATTCTGGCTTGTAGGGCACATATATCTAAGTAGGACAGTTTTGCTTTTAATGGCCATCGCTGTTGCAATGGAAATACTTTCCTTTGGCAGTGGCTTTCATCTTCAGCTCTGCCTTCTTCTTCTTTGCTCCTTCCATCTTTTGCTTTTTCACCGACTTTTTTTTCTTTCTATAAGACTTTTTTTTGGAAGAAGTCCATTCCATAGTAAGAACTGAGACTTTAGAACCTTTCATAGAAAGCTCAGTGGTGACTAGCATATTCATTAATTTGGCTAAGAAATTTTGAAGTTTATGCATGTGGTAATTCATGATGAATTGCCCATATGCATCAGTCAAGGATTGCAGAATAATATCATTCTACAGATCCAAGTCTAACTTCGCAGCAAGCTTCTCAAGCTCTTCCATGTCCTTGATCATCATCAGACAGTGATCTTGGACTGACTGGCCATCACGCATCTCAGCCTTAAAAAGTCATTTTGTGACTTGATAATTGGTTGCGCGAATCTGTTCACCAAACATCTCCTGTAAGTGACCCAACATTTGGCGAGCAGTCCCGATATCTTCATGTTGGCGCTGGAGCTCATCAGACATCGAGCCCAACATGTAATATCTGGCCATATTATCTTCGTCTATCCATTTTTCCAGTGACGCTCTCTGTTCAGTGGATGGACGGGCTGGTAAGGTGGGAGGGTCCTGATCCAATACATGGGTTAACTTCTTGAAACCCAAAATGATTTTGTAGTTCCTAAGCCAATCTTTATAATTGGGTTCGGTCAGTCTATGTGTGTCCAGGATACGTGCTAATGGGTTGGACGCTAACATTTTCCTGTAGAGAGTCAAAGATTCTAGTTAGATACTGTAATTATGACTTGACCAATTTATTTAAGAATTTTATTTTTAAATAAATTAGCTCCCACTATTTTCTCGGATCTCTACACTCCCTCTGTAGAGATGCAAAAATCTCCATGATTAATGATTTCTAGTGGGTGGTGCGGTCTCACCAACTGACTCATCACCTCACCTAACAGTTATTGGTGATGGGTTAGCCAATGAGTGAACAACTCTTGTTCAATGATTCTCTAATCATGGTGCATCGAAACTTGGTCTCTAATTCATGAATCTCATTGTATCCGAAATATTGATCCACTCCTCAGTTAAGTCAGACCCACCATTTGCACAGACTGGATTTCTAATTGAGTCTCTCACTGTATCCGGAATATTGAGCCCAACTCATCCTCCAGCCCATAGCATCCCTGCCTAATAGACATGGTTGCATCTTCTCGGTGCAACTGAGCCACTGTATCCAGCCGAGAATAATCAATCTCGCAAAGGGCCCGCACATCTACAATGGTGGAAGACCTCAGACTTAATTTTTTCTTAGGGAGAATTGATTCAGATCTCATTAAACTAGACTTATCATAGTCATAATAATTATGACTAACCTAGTGGCATGGGTTAGCTCGGATTATTGACCACCTCAGATCATAACTATGTCAACAAATATGGCCAGGTAAGTGAGATCGGTGGAAGGAATATGCCATTAACTCGTACAAGAATACATTCAGGTCGAGTAGCTTTCAATTAAAAATCAGTCGGTCGTATGTACCAAACTTACCTTAGACAGCAAATTGTTGAGTCAGAACCAATTGGGTTAGTCGATAATACAGACTCTAACCTCTAAGCCTAACTAGGTCTTGCTTGATCGTGATTCGATTTTGACCCAGACTTAATCCTATTAGGCTGGTCAATTTAAGCATTGTTGATCCCCTTTAACCAACTCTTGATTTGGTTTGATCAATCGCTTAGACCTAATTGAGCTACCCAAGCCCGAACCCAATATTATGAATATGTCTTAGATCTAAAATTCTAAATTTTAGATCTAATTAATATTTCATAATCTTAATTTTTAATTAAGTAGGTTCATAGACAAAATATGCACAATAAATCCTAAGGTTTCAGGATCTAGGGTTTTGCAGAGAGTAAGTTTTGGATTTTTGATTAAGGATGAACGTGCAGCATCCTTACACGTCATAAGAATGCCCCATCGGATGGGAGGAGAGGGCCTTTAAACCCTTTTTCATTCTTATGACCAGACGGCCAAGAGGAACGCCTTAATCAGGAACATGCAATACTACAAAACAGTTTTAGATCTATATCATATATCTCATATATAAATTATATCTAATCATGGCATATTTTGCAGACATCTCATGTATTGAATCATGCATATTTTTAGATCTAAATTATCTCATAATAATCTAAAAAATTAGATTTAAATTGATCTAATCAAAATAAATTCTAATCTAAATAATTATGTAGAACTATTCTACAACTAGTCTAGACATGCATCAATCATATCTCATATGATATTTAAAATTAAATAATTTTATTTGCTATTTTTTAGATGTTATTATAATCATTATAATATTAAAAAATAATAAATAAATTGATCTAAAATATGATTTAATGAAATTAAACTAAAAACATGCAAGACTATTCTATAGAACTATTCTATTTTAGAACTAGTCATGCATATTTTCTAATCTTAGATCCACATCATTTAATTTTAATTTTCTCTAATTTTAGATCTGATCACATCTCATGTGACATCTAAAATTACTTATTTCATAATTAAAATAAATTTAAAAATATATCTAAATACTTTTAGAACCTTGGCTCTGATACCAGTTGAAGGAAAATCCTGATTTTTTGGACTAGGTTCGTTTAGATTTGATCAGATCAAGAGATATATTTTAAATTTCTCTCTTTGATCTAGATTAGATTTAGAATATTTTAGATCTGATTTTTATTATTTTAATAATTAAAATAAAATTAGATAAATTAAATATAATTTAATTTATCTTGAAGTGGGTAATCCTATTACCCGTTGATGATCCTATAAGCAGCGGAAGGTTCTGGATCTAGCCATGCAAGTGCCTGACCTCTATCAGTATCCACTTAGGCTAGATCTGGAGATCCTCTTCTTCTCTATCACATCTCCAAAAATTAGATCTGGATCTCATCTGGAGGATATTCAAAACTCCTTTTGAAGATCAGTAGTTGTCCTATGCAGCGGCGCAGCCTTCTAGCTTTCAGTCACCTCTCTCTCGTCTGGATCGCACCAACCAAGGTCCAAAACTCCTTTTAGATGTGGAGAGGAGAGGGAGAAGGTGGGTTTGGCATGGAGGAGGAGAGGAGAAGCAGCCTTGGGGTGTGGAGAATTGTGATTCACTTTGAGTTGGGCACAGGATCTTATTTATAGACTAAGCGTGATCCAACTCCTCTTCTTCCCAACCAATCACAATCCTTTGCGAAATCAGATCTAAATCTGATTGGTGAGAATAGAGTTCCCTAGATTTCTCCTTAGAGGGTGCCTAAGACTAGTCAATGTTGGTTCTTAGGAGAACTCTAATTGAAATCCAAAAAGGAGATGGAGTCTCTATCCAATAGGGACTCCTGGGCGCCTCCAACTTGGGCACACGATAAGGGTGGTGTATGCCCTCCTTCTTGCTAGGTTCTGGCAGGGGGACAAGCCCCCACTAGCCCTCCAATAGGTGCATGACACATGGACAAAAGTCAAAATCTCAATGGTCAATATTTGACCAGTCAAAGGTCAACTTTTGACCAAAGTCAAAGGAGGAGAAATGGTAGGTTATCAAAAATGGTAGGTAATGTCTTACAAAATAAGACAACCTTTACTGACTTGGACAAGCTCTAGTCAGACAAAGTGAAGGCCTCTAAATGAGCACAAACTCCTTTGGCTCAGTCAAGACAACTATTTACGATAGTAAAAGAAGAATGTTAAGTTCAATCGAGTGCTAGCACGATTTCCTTGAACCTAATTGAATCTCATTCAGATCAATTGAACTGGATCAGTTCAATTGATGATCACCAGATTCAAACCCTTGTTTGTGTGACCCAGTTAGGTTCAGTTCTGTATGGTAATGGGATATGTCATGATCTCTATCATTGACATCATCAAAACTTTTTTCGATGGATCAGAACTCTTCTGATTCGAACAGCTAGATTTGATCGATCATCTAAATCATTCTAATTGCTCTCAAAATCCACCAGTGACACCTAGCAGTATATGGTGGCAACCCATCAGAGCTGAATGCGAACCTCTTGGTATAGCTACCAGTGTGATTAAGTTCTTCTATCTTGAGCCCCGATCAGCTTAGGGTTAAGGTGAACTCATCAAACCCTAGTCTCTATCATATGATGTAATCAATCGATTTCAAGTCCAATGTGAAAACCTAAATAGAAACTCTTTCTATTATTTCACTCTTCCATGGCCACGAACTTCTGGACTTGATTCTCATGATCATCATAGGGCTGCTCCTCTACCACCGAGGTAGATAGATTCCATCTTGATGCTATCCAGTTCCTACAATGAACTTGCTATAGCCAATATACACCTCAGGATTCCATATGGCTAGGAGATCGAGTAATGGTGTAGCCAAAGTATAACACCCTCAAGGTGAACTACCGATGCACCTCAGATCAAAGAACCAGACACACTACTGCAGCATCGAGCCAGCCATTGACAAGAAGGTAGACTCCCTATGACTACTCGAGGTGGTCACGCTCAGTGCCCTCATTCTCTAATGAGTACCTATACTCTCGCTCCGATGTTTCCACATCATAGACTCAAGACTAATCTACTAAAGAGAAGCAATTGTACACCAATCTTCTGGATCAATCACCATCCTCGTGATGATCCTATGGTCGGAAGCATTTTATGAGTTAATAATGATTATTCATATCTTAAATTTTTAACTCTTAAAAATATAAATTATCATTACCATTAACTCAAAGAATGTATCACAGACACTAAATACACATATATGATAGAAAATAACCCATTTTATTGATATTAGTCAAAATTACAATTTTGCCCCTAGAAGTGTATTACAAGTGTCAGCCAATTCTGGCTTCTAGGGAACATATATCTAACATTCGAAACCCTAAGGTTTATGTTGGCTGTAGCACGTTCGTTGTAGGAACTGGATTGTACCAAGATGGAATATATCTACCTCGGTGGATGAGGAGCAGCCCTATGATAATCATGAGAATCAAGTCCATAAGCCCTTGACCATGATCGAGAGTAAAATAATAGAAAGAGTTTCTATTAAGATTTTTACGTTGGACCTGAATCAAATGATTAAATCATAAGATGGAAATTATGGTTTGACGAGTTCACCTTAACCCTAATCTGATCGGGGCTCAAGATAGAAGAACTTAATCACATAAGTAGCTGCACCAAGAGGTTCATTTTCAGTTTTGATGGATTGCCACCATATACTGCTAGGTATCATTGGTGGATTTTGAAAGCAATTAGAATGATCTAGATGATCGATCATCCTAGTTGTTTGAATCAGAAGTACTGATCCATCGAAAGGAGTTTTGATGATGTCGATGATAGGGCTCATGACATATCCCATTACCATAAAGAATTGAACCTAACTGGATCATACAAACAAGGATTTAGATCTAGATATCATCAATTGGACTAACCCAATTCAATTGATTTGAATTAGATTCAATTAGGTTCAAGAAAATTGTGCTAGCACACGATTGAGCCTAACGTTCTCCTTCTATTATCATTTGAAGTTATCTCGACTAAGCCAAATATGTTTGTGCTCACTCAGGTACCTTTACCTGATCTAAATAGAGCTTGTCCAGGTCAGAAAAGGGTTGTCTTAATTTATGAGATAAATTTGAGACAACATCAGTCATTTTTCATCACCTACTAATTCTTGTTCTTTGACTTTGGTCAAACATTGACCTTTGACCCTTGGACATCTGCCCATATGTCATGCACAAATAGGAGAGACTTTTTGACCAAGTCCACCTACCATTTGGCAGGTAGATGGAGGGTGCATGCTTAGGATGGTGTGTGCCCCATGTAGATAAACACTGGAGTCCCATATAGATGGGACTCCAGGTTGCTTCTTGGATTCAAACTAGGTGACCCTTATCTATAGACTTTGACTAGTCTTAGGCACCATCTAAGAAAAAATCTATGGGACTCTCATCTGATTGGATCAGGTGATGTCATCCCATCAATCAAATTTAGATCTAATTGTACGAAGCAACGTGATTGGCCGAGATGATGCAGCACTGCATGGCATAGCAGGGTCAATAAATAAACCATGTCTACGCCCAATATTTTATGAGTTTCTCTTAGCCCATGACCCAAGGCTGTCTCTCTCCCTCCTCCATGCCATCTTCTGATCATCTCTCTCCTCTCCATGTTCAAGAAAGTTGGGCCTTTAGTTTGGTGCGATCCAGGTAAGAAAAGACTAACGAGAAAGGAAGAAGGCAGCACTACTGCAGAGACGACTACTGATCTTCAAAAGAAGTTTTGAAGATCCTCCAAATTAGATTCAGATCTAATTTTTGGAGATATGATAAAAAAGGTGAAGATCTCTAGATCCAGCATGAGTGGATATCAGTAGAGGCCAGGCGCTTGCATGGCTAGATCCAGAACCTCAGGCAATCAGCAGGATCATCAACGGGTAATCAAATTACCCATATCAAGGTAAAACTAATTTAGATTTAATTTAATTTAATTTTTTATTTATCAAATCATAAAATTAGATCTGAGAAATTTTAGATCTAATTTTAATCAAAGAAAAAATTTTTAAAATATACCTCTTGATCTAATCAGATTTGAACGAACCTGACCCGAGAAGTCGGGATTTCTCCTTCAACTGGTATCAGAGCTAGGTTGCATTAAAATTTATTTAGATCTGATTTAATCCGATAAATTAGTGATTTTATATATTGCATAAGATATGATTAGATATAAAATCAAAAAATTAGAAAATTAAAATTAATTAATCTAGATCTAATATGTATGAGATACATAACTAGACTAGGAATAGAATTATTCTGTGTAGTCTACTATAATCATAATTTTTATTTGATTAAATATAATTTTAAGATTTATTTACTTACTATTTTTTAATCTTATAAATATTATAATTATATCTAAAAATAGAAAATAAATTAAATTTAATTTATTCATATGAGATATGATAGTTGCATATTTAGACTAGTTGTAGAATAGTTCTATGAAATGGTCTAGATTAAATTTTATTTGATGTGATCAAATTTAAATTTAATTTTTTAGATACTTATGAGATAATTTATATCTAAAAAATATGCATGATATGATGTATACAAAATATATTTTAATTAGATCAATTTTCTTATATGAGATATATTCTTAGATCTAATTAGTTTTGTAGATTAGTTGTATTTCTGATTAAGGCGTTCCCCTTGGCCGTCCGATCATAAGAATAAAGTAGGATTTAAAGACCCTCTCCTTCCATTCGATGGGGTATTCTTATGATGTGTAGGGGTGCTACATGTTCGTCCTTAATCAAAAATTAAAAACTTACTTTCTGCAAAACCCTAGATCTTGAAATCCTAGGATCTTATTTACATGTTTTATTTTTGAATCCTAAACTTAATTAAGAATTAAGATTATGAAATATATTAGATCTAAAATTGAGAATTTTTAGATCCAAGACATGTTCATAAAATTGGGTTCGGGCTTGGGCAGCTCAATTAAGTCTAGCGATTGATCAAACCAAATCAAGAGTTGGTTAGATGGGATCAACAATGCTTAAATTGACTAGCCTAATAGGATTAAGTCTGGGTCAAGATCGAGTCACGTGAGTGATCGATCAAGCTAAGACCTAATTAGGCTTAGTGCTTAGAGTCTAGATTATAGGCTAATTCGATTGGTTTCAGCTCAATAATTTGGTGTCTAAGATAAGTTTGGCAGATACGATCGACTAATTTTTAATTGGGAGCTACTCAACTCGAATGTTTTCTTATCGAGTTAATGGCATATCCCTTCCACCGATCTCACTTACCTGGCCATGTTTATTGACTCAATTCAGATCTGAGGTGGTCAATAATCTGAGCTAAACCATGCCACTAGGTTGGTCATAATGGTTATGACTATGTCAAGTCTAGTTTAATGAGACCTAAATCAAATCTCCCTAAGAAAAGATTAAGTCTAAGGTCTTCCACCATTGTAGATGTGTGGGTCCTTCCCAAGGTTGATTGTTCTCGACTGGTTACAGTGGCTCAGTTGCACCGAAAAGATGCAACCATGTCTATTAGGCATTGGATGCTATGGGCTGGAGGATGAATTGGACTCAATATTTTGGATACGGTGAGAGACTCAATTAGGAATCCAATCTATACAAATGATGGGCCTGACTTAACTAAGGAGTGGATCAATATTTCGGACACGATGAGATTCATGAATTAGAGACCAAGTTTGGGTGCATCATGATTAGAGAATCATTGAATAAGAGTTGTTCACTAATTGACTAACCCATCACCAATAACTGTTAGGTGAGGTGATGAGTCAGTTGGTGGGACCGCACCATCCATTAGAAATTAGTAATCGTGAAGATTTTCGCATCTCTACAGAGGGAGTGTAGGGATCCAAGAAAATAGTGGAAGCTAATTTATTTAAAAATAAAATTTCTAAATAAATTGGTTAAGTCTTAATTATAATATCTAACTAGAAACTTTGACTCTCTATAGAAAAATATCTGCATCCAACCCACTAGCATGAATCCTGGATACCCATAGAATGATCGGACCAAATTATAAGGATTGGCTCTGAAACTTCAAAATTGTTTTGGGTTCTAAGAAGTTAACTCATGTATTGGACTAGAACCCTCCCATTTTACCAGCTCTTCCATCCGCTGAGCAGAGAGCATCTCTGAATAAGTGGACAGACGATGATAACAAGACCAGATACTACATGTTGGGCTCAATGTCTGATGAACCTCAGCATCAATATGAAGATATCAGGACTGCTCATTAAATGTTGGCTCACCTATAGGAGATGTTTGGTAAACAGAGTCACGCAGCCAAGTATCAAGTCACTAAATTACTGTTCAAGGCTAAGATGCAAGATGGACAGTCAGTCCAAGATCATTGTCTGATGATGATCAAGGACTTGAGAAGCTCGAAGTGAGGTTGGACTTGGATCTGCAGAATGATATAATTCTACAATCTTTGACTGATGCGTATGGATAGTTCATCATGAACTACCATATGCATAAACTTCAAAACTCCTTGGCCAAACTAATGAACATGCTGGTTACCACTGAGCTTTCCATGAAAGGTTCTAAAGGCTCAGTCTTGCTATGGAATGGACTTCTTCCAAGAGAAAGTCTTTTGAAAAGAAGAAGAAGTCTATGAAAAAGTAGAAGGTGGAAGGAGGAAAGAAGAAAAAGGCAGAGCTAAAGAAGATGGCCACTGACAAAGGAAAGTATTTTCATTGCAACAATGACGGCCACTGAAAGCGAAACTGCCCTACTTACCTGGTCACCCTAAAGAAGAAGGAGGTAGGTTCTTCTGGAGGTATGCTCGTTATTGAGTCTAACCTTACGATTTCTTTTGCATCCAGTTGGGTGCTTGACTCTGGTTCTAGTGCTCAATTGTGCACTTCTATGCAGGGTCTTGAGGATAGCAGGAGGTTGAGGGATGGTGAGATGATCTTGTGCGTCAAAAATGGAGCAAGAGTTGCTGCCATGGTTGTGGGAACATACCTTCTTCGACTACCATCTGGTTTAGACTTAGTATTAAAAGACTGTTATTATGTGCCTGCAACAAGCAGGAATTTAATTTCTGTTTCTTGCCTTGCATTAAAAGGCTATGTAATTAGTTTTCTTAAGGACCATTATAACATTTTTTATGAAAGAAATAAAATTGCAAGTGGTTTCCTTATTAACGGTCTTTATCAGTTACATATTGATGTATCTATTTTTAATATCGAGCAAAAATGTGAATACCATAAAATGACCTAGGGATAGTCTAAATGATAGATATCTATGGCACCTAAGACTAGGTCATATGGCAGAAAATAGGATTAACAAATTAGAGAAAATTGGGCTATTGAGTCCATTGACTTTCGAGTCATATCCAATTTGTGAATCCTGTCTTCATGGCAAAATGACTAAACTCCCTTTTGTAGGACATGGGGAAAGGGCCACGAATCTTCTTGCCCTAGTGCATACTGATGTGTGTGGCCCATTTAGTGTGCTGACTAGAGGCAACTTGTCTACTTCATAACCTTTATCGATAATTTATCTAGGTATGGGTATGTGTATCTTATAAGACATAAGTCTGAAGCTTTTGAAAAGTTTAAAGAATTCAGACATCAAGTAGAAAAGCAAATTGAAAAACCCATTAAGGTTCTTCGATCAGATTGAGGAGGTGAATACCTTAGTTGAGAATTCCTGGACTATCTTAAGAAAAGTGGCATAGTCTCTTAATGGACTCCACCTGAAACTCCTCAACTCAATGGAGTTTCAGAATGGAGGAACCGGACCCTATTAGATATGGTCTGATCCATGATGAGCTACACAGACATTCCTAATTTTCTTTGGTGATACTGTTTGTTTACCGCTATATACTTACTGAATAGGGTTTTCTCTAAAACTATTCCTACCACACCGTATGAAATATAGCATGATAAGAAACCAAGTCTAAATCATCTCAGAATTTGGGGTTATCTGGCTCATGTCAAAAGATAATAAGCAAAAAAGTTAGACTTTAGGTCCTTTAAAGCTTGATTTATAGGATATTCTAAAGAGTCATTAGGATATTATTTCTACATTCCAGAAGATCATAATGTGATCGTGAGTCGACATGCCATTTTTCTTGAAAAATAGTTTATTCAAGATAGTGGCATTGGAAAGCAGATCAAGCTCGAAGAGAAAGTCTCACAAGAGCAATGAGCTAAGGACCAAATGGAACCAAATCAGGTTGAGCCAATCCATACACTACCTCCTCCACCTCGTAGATCGGAAAAGGTTTTCCATCCCCCTAAGAGGTACTTAGGTACTATTTCAAAGGACGTAGAGGAAATATTCCTCATAGGAAATGGGGTTCACGATGATGATCCCAAAACCTATAATGAGGAGATGTCATATATCAACTCTGAGAAATGGTTAGAGGCAATGAAGTCAGAAATTGACTCGATGCACTCAAACCAAGTCTGGACCTTGGTAGATCCCCCAGAAGGTATAGTACCTACTGGATGTAAATAGATCTATAAGAGAAAGATTGGTGCAGATGGAAATGTGGAGACATTCCAGGCTAGATTAGTGGCAAAAGATTATAGTCAATGTGAAGGCATTGATTATCAGGATACCTTTTCGCCAGTAGCTATGCTAAAATCTATTATCTTCCTCATATTGTACGTGGATGACATCCTCCTTATTGGAAATGATATTCCAATGTTGACCATAGTTAAAATATGGTTATCTAAAGAATTCTCCATGAAAGATCTAGAAAAAGCATCCTTTATTCTAGAAATTAAGGTCTATAGAGATAGACCAAATAGGATGCTAGGACTTTCACAGAAAATGTATATAGAGGAAGTGCTAAAGAGGTTGAGCATGAAAAACTCTAAGAGGGGTTTAGTACCCTTCAGGCATGGCATTCATCTTTCTAAGAAGATATGCCCTAGCACACCTGAGGAAATAGAACACATGAGCAAGATCCCTTATGCTTTAGCAATAGGGAGCCTCATGTATGCCATGTTATATACACGACCTGATATAGCCCATGCTGTGAGTGTCACGAGCAGATATCAGTCGAATCCAGGTGAAGAACACTAGATTTCTATGAAATGTATCCTTAAGTACTTGAGAAGAACTAAGGATATGTTGTTGGTCTTTGATAATGGAGAATTCCAAGTCCAGGGGTACACAAACTCAGACTTTATATTCGATGTAGATGATCGAAAGTCGACATCTAAAAGTCTATTTGTGTGCAATGATGGAGCTATCAGTTGGAAAAGTTCCAAACATACAGTGATAGCAGATTTTACCATAGAAGCAGAATACATCGCTGCATCAGAAACTTTAAAGGAGGCATTCTGGTATAGAAAGTTTGCTGCAGAGATCGGAGTGATGCCATCAGATGCCATTCTTTTGTACTGCAACAACAATGGTACCATAGCCCTTGCTAAGGAGCCGAGGTATCACTAAAAATTCAAGCACATCGAGTGACGATATCATCACATCCGCAATTACGTCGAGGTCAAGAGAGTCGACTCCGTAGATAATATGATGGATCCACTTACACAGCTGTTGGGCTAGCAGAAGATCGAAGCCCACCTTGAGAAGATGGGACTTGGACTTGTAGCTAATTGGCTTTAGGTCAAATGAAAGTTTGTTAGATATGTGTGCCTTAGAAGCCAGAATTGGCTGACACTTGTAATACATTTCTAGGGGCAAAATTATAATTTTGACTATAAATAATAAAATGAATTATTTTCTATCACATATGTGTATTTAGTGTCTATGATACATCCCTTGAGTTAATGGTAATGATAATTCTTATTTTCAAGAGTTGAAAATTTAAGACAAGAATTTTCATTATTAACGTATAAAATGCTCCTGACCGTAGGATCATCATGAGGATGGTGATTGATCCGAAAGGTTAGTGTACAATCACTTCTTTATAGTAGATGAGTCTTGTGTCTATGATGTAGAGACACCAGAGCGAGAGTACAAGTACTAATTAGAGAACGAGGGCACTGAGCGTGACCACCTCGAGTAGTCATAAGGAACTCTACCTTCTCGTCAATGACTGACTCGAAGCTGTAGTGGTGTGTCTAGCTCTTTGACCTGAGGTGCATCGGTAGTTCAATTTGAGGGTGTTATAGTTTGACTACACTATGACTCGATCTTCTAGCCATTTGGAATCCTGAGGTGTATGTTGGCTATAGCATGTTCATTGTAGAAATTGGATTGCACCAAAATGGAATCTATCTACCTCGGTGGATGAGGAGCAACCCTATGATGATCATGAGAATCAAGTCCATAAGCCCATGGCCATGGCAGAGAGTGAATAATAGGAGTTTCTATTAAGGTTTTCACATCGGACTTGAATCAAATGATTAAATCGTAAGATAGAAATTAGGATTTGACAAGTTCA
Organism: Cocos nucifera; assembly: GCA_006176705.1. Lineage (NCBI taxonomy): Eukaryota > Viridiplantae > Streptophyta > Magnoliopsida > Arecales > Arecaceae > Cocos > Cocos nucifera. The sequence continues at coordinate 7,575 of QRFJ01004261.1, read as the reverse complement.
CCTTAACCCTAATCTAATCGAGGGTCAAGATAGAAGAACTTAATCGCACAAGTAGCTGCACCAAGAGGTTCATTTTCAGTTTTGATTGGTTGCCACCATATACTGCTAGGTGTCATTGGTGGATTTTGAGAGTAATTAGAATGATTTAGATGATCGATCATTCTAATTATCTGAATCAGAAGAGTTCTGATCCATCGGAAGGAGTTTCGATGATGTTGATGATGGAGATCATGACATATCCCATTACCATATAGAACTGAACCTAACTAGGTCACACAAATAAGGGTTTGGATTTGGATATCATCAATTGGACTAATCTAGTTCTATTGATTTGAATTAGATTTAATTAGGTTCAAGAAAATCATGCTAGTACACAATTGAGCGTAACGTTCTCCTCCTATTATCATTAAAAGTTATCTCGACTAAGCCAAATGTGTTTGTGCTCACTCAGGTCCCTTTACATGATCTGACTGAATCTTGTCCAGGTCAAAAATAGGTTGTCTTAATTTATGAGATAAATTTGATACAACACCTACCATTTTCCATCACCTGCTAATTCTTGTCCTTTAACTTTGGTCAAACGTTGACCTTTGACCCTTGGACATCTGCCCATGTGTCATGCACCCATAGGAGAGACTTTTTGACCAAGTCCACCTGCCATTTGGCAGGTGGATGGAGGGTTCATGCCTAGGATGGCATGCGCCCCATGTGGATAAATACTAGAGTCTCATACGGATGGAACTCCAGGTTGCTTCTTGGATTCAAACTAGGTGACCCTTACCTATAGACTTTGACCAGTCTTAGGCGCCATCTAAGGATGAATCTATCGAGCACTCATCTGATTGGATCAGGTGATGTCATCCCATCAATCAAATTTAAATCTGGTTGCATGAAGCAACATGATTGATCAGGATGATGCAGCACTGCATGGCACAGTAGGTGTTAGATATATGTGCCCTAGAAGCCAGAATTGGATGACACTTGTAATACACTTCTAGGGGCAAAATTATAATTTTGATTATAATCAATTAAATGGATTATTTTCTATCACATATGTGTATTTAGTGTCTGTGATACATCCTTTGAGTAATGATAATGATAATTCATATTTTCAAGAGTTGAAAATTTAAGACATGAATAATCATTATTAACTCATAAAATGCTCCCGACCATAGGATCATCACGAGGATGGTCACTGATCTGGAAGGTTGGTGGACAATCGCTTCTCTTTAGTAGATGAGTCTTGAGTCTATGGTATGGAGACACTGGAGCGAGAGTACAGGTACTCGTTAGAGAACAAGGACACTGAGCATGACCACCTCGAGTAGTCATTAAGAAGTCTACCTTCTCATCAATGACTGGCTCGATGCTGCAGTGGTGTGTCTGGTTCTTTAACCTAAGGTGCATCGACAGTTCACCTTGAGGGTGTTATAGTTTAACTATACTACAACTCGATCTTCTAGCCACACGGAACCCTGAGGCGTATGTTGGCTATAGCATGTTCATTGTAGAAATTGGATTGCATCAAGATGGAATCTATCTACCTCGGTAGTAGAGGAGCAGCCCCATGATAATCATGAGAATCAAGTCTAGAAGCCCATGGCAATGGCAGAGTGAAATAATAGAAAGAGTTTCTATTTAGGTTTTCACATCAGACTTGAAGCGAATGATTACATCATATAATAGAAACTAGGGTTTGATGAGTTCACCTTAACCCTAATCTAATCGGAGCTCAAGATAGAAGAACTTAATCACACGGGTAGCTGCACCAAGAGGTTCGCATTCAGCTCTGATGGGTTGCCACCATGTACCGTTAGGTGTCACTGATGGATTTTGGGAGCAAGTAGAATGATTTAGATGATCGATCATTCTAGCTGTTCGAATCAAAAAAGTTCTGATCCATCGAAAGAACTTTCGATGATGTTGATGATAGAGATCATGACATACCCATTACCATACAAAACTGAATCTAATTAGGTCACACAAACAAGGGTTTGAATCTGGTGATCATCAATTGAACTGATCCAATTCAATTTATTTGAATGAGATTCAATTAGGTTCAAAAAAATCATGCTAGCACTCGATTGAACCTAACGTTCTTCTTTTACTATCATAAATAGTTGTCCTGACTGAGCCAAAAAAGTTTATGCTCGATCATAGGCCTTCACATGGTCTGGCTGGAGCCTGTCCAGGTCAGAAAAGGATTGTCTTACTTTGTAAGACAATACCTGCCATTTTTGGTCACCTACCATTTCTCGTCCTTTGACTTTGGTCAAAAGTTAAACTTTGATAGGTCAAATGTTGACCATTGACACTTTGACTTCTGTCCATATGTCACATACCTATTGGAGAGCTGGTGGGGGCTTGTCCCCCTGCCAAAATTTGGCAAGGAGGAGGGCGCACTCCAAGGGTGGCGTGCACCTAAGCTGGAGGCGCTTAGGAGTTCCTATTGAATAGGGACTCCATCTCCTTTTTGGATTCCGATTAGACTCCTCCTAAGAACCAATTTTGACTAATCTTAGGCACCATCTAAGGATGAATCGAAGGGACTCTATTTCGACCAATTAGATTTAGATCTGATTTCACAAAGAGTTGTGATTGGTTCGGAGGAAGAGGAGTTGGATCACGCATAGTCTATAAATATGACCCTACGTCCAACTCAAAGTATATCTGAAAAATTCCCATGCCCCAAAGGCTGCCTCTCTCCTCCTCCTCCATGCCAAGACCATCTTCTCCCTCTCATCTCCATGCTCAAAGTAGTTTGGGATCTTAGTTGGTGCAATCCAGACGAGAAAAAGATGATAGAAAGCTAGAAGGCTGCACTGCTGCAAATGACAACTGCTGATCTTCGAAAGTTATTTTGAAGATCCTCCAAATCAGATTTAGATCTAATTTTTGGAGATATGATAGAGAAAAAGAGGATCTCTAGATCCAGCATAAGTGGATACCGATAGAGGCCAGGCACTTACGTGGCTAGATTCAGAATCTTCCGCTGCTTATAGGATCATCAACGGGTAATAGGATTACCCTACATCAAGGTAAATTAAATATGATTTAATTTATCTATATTTTGATTTTATTATTAGAATAATAAATATCAAATTTGAAACATTCCAGATCTAATTTAGATCAAAGAAAAAAAAAATTAAATATATCTCTTGATCCAATCAGATCTGAACGAACCTGGTCCAGGAAATCAGGATTTTTCCTTCAACTGGTATCAGAGCCAAGGTTCTAAAGTATTTAGATCTGATTTTAAATTTATTATAATTAAAAAATATATAATTTTAGATGTCACATGAGATGTGATCAAATCTGAAATCAAAAAAAATTAAAATTAAATGATTTGGACCTAAGATTAGAAATATGCATGACTAGTTCTAAAATAGAATAGTTCTATAGAATAGTCTTGCATGTTTATAATTTAATTTGATAAAATAATATTTTAGATCTATTTATTTACTATTTTTTGATATTATAATTATTATAATAACTTCTAAAAAATAGCAAATAAAAATTATTTAATTTTAAACATCATATGAGATATGATTGATGCATGTCTAGACTAGTTGTAGAATATTCTACATATTATCTAGATTAGAGTTTTTTTGATGAGATTAATTTTAAATTTAATTTTTTAGATTATTTGAGATAATAATTAAATACATAATTTCGATACATGAGATTGTATGAAAATATGCCATGATTAGATCTAATTTTATATGAGAATATGATATAGATCTAAAACTATTTTGTAGTATTATGTTCCTGATTAAGGCGTCCTCTTGCCGTCGATCATAAGAACGAAGAAAGGTTTAAAGGCCCTCTCCTCCCATCCAATGGGGTGTTCTTATAATGTGTAGGGGTGTTGCGCGTTCGTCCTTAATCAAAAACCCAAAACTTACTTTCTGCAAAACCCTAGATCTTGAAACCCTAGAATTTATTGTGCATATTTTATTTATGAGCCCTACTTAATTAAGAATTAAAATTATGAAATATTAATTAGATCTAAAATTAAAAATTTCAGATCTAAGACATATTCATAATACTGTGTTCGAGCTTGGGTAGCTCAATTAGGTCTAAGCGGTTGATCAAACCGAATCAAGAGTTGGTTAGATGGGATCAACAGTGCTTAAATTGACCAGTCTAATAGGATTAAGTCTGGATCAAGATTGAGTCAGGATCAAGCAAGACCTAATTAGGCTTAGAGGTTTGAGTCTGGATTGTAGGCTAACCCAATTGGTTTTGGCTCAACAATTTGGTGTCTAAGGTTGGCTTGGCACATACGATCGACTGGTTTTTAATTGGAAGCTACTCGATCTGAATGCGTTCTTATATGATTTAATGGCATATCCCTTCCACCGATCTCACTTATCTGGCTATATCTGTTGACCCAGTTCTGATTTGAGGTGGTCAATAATCTGAGCAAACCCATGCCACTAGGTTAGTCATAATTATTATGACTATGACAAGTCTAGTTTAATGAGACCTGAATCAATTCTCCCTAAGAAAAGATTAAGTCTGAGGTCTTTCACCATTGTAGATATGCGGGCCCTTCCCAGGGTTGATTATTTTCGACTGAATACAGTGGCTTAGTTGCATCGAAAAGACACAACCATGTCTATTAGGCATTGGATGCTATGGGTTGGAGGATGAGTTGGGCTCAATATTCTGGATACGGTGAGAGACTCAATTAGAAATCCAGTCTGTGCAAATGGTAGGTCTGACTTAACTAAGGAGTAGATCAATATTCTGGATACGGTGAGATTCATGAATTAGAGACCAAGTTTGGGTGCACCATGATTAGAGAATCATTAAACAAGAGTTGTTCACTCATTGGCTAACCCATCACCAATAACTGTTAGGTAAGGTGATGGTCAGTTGGTGAGACCGCACCACCCACTAGAAATCATTAATCATGAAGATTTTCGCATCTCTACAGAGGGAGTGTAGGGATCCAACAAAATAGTGGGAGCTAATTTATTTAAAAATAAAATTTTTAAACAAATTGGTCAAGTCATAATTACAATATCTAACTAGAATCTTTGACTCTCTATAGAAAAATATCTTCGTCCAATCCATTAGCACGTATCCTAGACACACATAGACTGACCGAATCCAATTATAAAGATTGGCTCAGGAACTATAAAATCGTTTTGGATTTTGAGAAGTTAAACTATGTACTGGATCAGGACCCTCCCACCTTACCAGCCCGTCCATCCGCTGAACAGAGAGCCTCTCTGAAAAATTGGATAGACGAAGATAATAAAGCTAGATATTACATATTGGGCTCAATGTCTGATGAGCTCCAATGCCAACATGAAGATATTAGGACTGCTCGCCAAATGTTGGCTCACCTGCAAAAGATATTTGGTGAACAAAATTATGCAGCCAAGTATCAAGTCACGAAATAACTTTTTAAGGCTAAGATGCATGATGGGCAGTCAGTCCAAGATTACTGTTTGATGATGATCAAGGACTTGGAAGAGCTTGGGAAGCTCGATGTGAAGTTAGACTTGGATCTGCAGAATGATATTATTCTGCAATCCTTGACTGATGCATATGGGCAATTCATCATGAATTACCATATGCATAAACTTCAAAATTCCTTGGCCAAATTAATGAACATGCTGATCACCGCTGAGCTTTCTATGAAAGGTTCTAAAGGCTCAATTCTTGCTATGGAACAGACTACTTCCAAAAGAATGTCTTCTAGAAAGAAAAAAAGTCTGCAAAAAAGTACAAGATGGAAGGAGGAAAGAAGAAGAAGGCAAAGCCGAAGAAGAAGGCCAATGTCAAAGAAAAGTGTTTCCATTGCAATAGCGACGGCCACTAGAAGTGGAACTGCCCTACTTACCTAGCCACCCTGAAGAACAAGAAGGAAGGTCCTTCTAGAGGTATGCTCATTATTGAGTATAACCTTACGACTTCTTCTGCATCCAGTTGGGTGCTTGACGCTAGTTATAGTGCTCATCTGTGCACTTTCATGCAGGGTCTTGAGGATAGCAGGAGGCTGAGGGATGGAGACATGATCCTATGCATTGGTAATGGAGCAAGAGTTGCTGTAGTGGCGGTGGGAACATATCCTCTTCAATTACCGCCTAGTTTAGACTTAGTTTTCTGAAAGACTGTTATTAATGTGCCTGCAGCTAGCAGGAATTTGATTTTCTGCTTTTCAATGCTTAGCACTAGAGGCTTATGTGATTACCTTCTTTAAGGAACCATTTAACATTTCTTATAAAACAAATTAAAAATTGCAATATGGTTTTCCTTATTAACGGTCTTTATCAGCTACATATTGATGTTCCTATTCTAACTATCGAGCAAAACGTGACATGCCAAACGACCTTAGGGATAGTGCAATGACTAGTAATCTGTGGCACCTGAGATTAGTATAATAGTAGAAATAGGATCAAAAATTGGAGAAAAATGGCGCGATTGAGTCCATTTGATCGAGTCATATTCAAACTTCATGAATCTTGTCTTCAAGGCAAAAATGACCCAAACTCCCTTTTGTTAGGCATGGGAAAAAGCATTAGATCTTCTTTATCCTAGATACATACTGCATAGTGTGTGCGGTCCCCATTTGCGAGTGTACCCGGCTAGAGGCAATCTTTGTTCTACTCATTTCTTTACGTATGATTATTAATAGTATGGGTTGTATATCTATTGAGACAAAGTCTGAGCTTTTTGAAAAGTTCAAAAAATTTAGATATTGAAGTAGGAAAAATTTAAACTTAGAAAATCCCATTAAGGTTCTTCGATCAATCGAGGAGCTGAATACCTTTAGCCAACATTTTGTCTACTTCATTACCTTTATCGGATATCTATCTAGGATGGATATGTGTATCTTATGAGACATAAGTCTGAGCTTTTTTGAAAAGTTTCAAGGAATTCAGACCATTCGAAGTAGAAAAAAATAAACTGGGAAACCCATTAGGTTCTTTGATAGATCCGAGGGGGGAATACCCTTAGCCAAAATTTCTTTATAGAACTATCTACAAGGCAAAATAGCATAGTCATCTCAATTGGACTCCAACCAGAAACATCTCAACTCAATGGCGGAGTATTTAGAATTGGAGAAATCAGACTCATATTGGGATTATGGGTCGACTCGATGAGCTTCACAGACCTCCCTCAATTTCTTGGGACATTCATGTTAACTTCAATTTATCTACTGAATAGGGTTTCCTCTAAGACACGTTCTCCCAACACCGTATGAGATATGGCAATACGGTAAGGAAACAATCCGAGTATCTCAGAATTTGAGGATTGTTCGGCTATGTCAAAAGACAACAAGAGACACAATTAGAGTTTGGTCCTGGCAGAGCTCGATTCATAGAATTCCTAAAGAGTCATTAGGACACTTTTATTACATTTCAGAAGACCACAATGTGACTTGTAGTCGGACACTGCCATCTTTCTTGAAATTGTTCTACAGTCAAGATAACAGCATTGGAAAGGCAGATAAAGCATTGATGAGAACAAGTACATCACATAGCATCCCAACGATACGCTAAGGACCAATTTGGAACCAAATTCAGGTTGAGCCAAAGAACACTACGTCATCTCTCT
>QRFJ01004260.1:76612-122104 GCA_006176705.1 Cocos nucifera | reverse complement strand
TATATGATCTAAAATTATTTTATAGTATTACATGTTCCTGATTAAGGCGTTCCTCTTGGCCGTCTGGTCATAAGAATGAAGAAGGATTTAAAGGCCCTCTCCTTCCATCCGATGGAGTGTTCTTATGATGTGTAGGGGTGCTGCGCATTCATCCTTAATCAAAAACCCAAAACTTACTTTCTGCAAAACCCTAGATCCTGAAATCCTAAGATTTATTATACATATTTTATTTATGAACCCTACTTAATTAAGAATTAAGATTATGGAATATCAATTAGGTCTAAAATTAAGAATTTTAGATCTAAGACATATTCATAATACTGGGTTCCGGCTTGGGTAGCTCAATTAAGTCTAAGTGGTTGATCAAACCGAATCAAGAGTTGATTAGATGGGATCAACAATGCTTAAATTGATCAGCCTAATAGGATTAAGTCTGGGTCAAGATCGAGTCATGATCAAGCAAGACTTAATTAGGCTCCGAGTTAGAGTCTGATTGTAGGAGTCTAAGGCCTATGAGCTTAGTTCCTGCTATTACATAATATTGGTGTCTAGTGTAATAATTGTTCTGGACATGCGACCGACTAGTTTTTAATTGGGAGCTACTCGACCTGAATGCATTCTTGTATGAGTTAATGGCATATCCCTTCCACCGATCTCACTTACCTGGCTATATCTGTTAACCTAGTTCTAATTTAAGATGGTCAATAATTCGAGCTAACCCATGCCACTAGGTTAGTCATAATTATTATGACTATGATAAGTCTAGTTTAATGAGACCTGAATCAATTCTCCCTACGAAAAGATTAAGTCTGAGGTCTTCCACGATTGTAGATGTGCGGGCCCTTCCTGGGGTTGATTATTTTCGGCTGAATACAGTGACTCAGTTGTACCAAAAAGATGCAATCATGTCCATTAGACATTGGATGCTATGGGCTGGAGGATGAGTTGAGCTCAATATTTCAGATACGGTGAGAGACTCAATTAGGAATCTAGTTTGTGCAAATGGTGGGTCTGACTTAACTAAGGAGTGGATCAATATTTTGGATACGGTGAGATTCATGAATTAGAGACCAAGTTTAGATGCACCATGATTAGAGAATCATTGAACAAGAGTTGTTCACTCATTGGCTAACCCATCACCAATAACTATTAGGTGAGGTGATAAGTCAGTTGGTGAGACCGCACCACCCATTAGAAATCATTAATCACGAAGATTTTTGCATCTCTACAAAGGGAGTGTAGGGATCCAAGAAAATAGTGGGAGCTAATTTGTTTAAAAATAAAATTTCTAAACAAATTGGTCAAGTCATAATTTCAGTATCTAACTAGAATCTTTAACTGTCTACAGAAAAATATCTGCGTCCAACCCATTGGCACGTATCCTGGATACACATAGACTGACCAGACTCAATTATATAGATTGGCTAAGGAACTACAAAATCATTTTAGATTCTGAGAAGTTAACCCATGTATTAGACCAGAACCCTCCCACCTTACCAGCCCATCCATCCACTGAATAGAGAGCATCTCTGGAAAAATGGATAGACGAAGATAATAAGGCTAGATATTACATGTTGGACTCGATATCTGATGAGCTCCAGCACCAACATGAAGATATCGGGACTGCTCGCCAAATGTTGGCTCACCTGTAGGAGATGTTTAGTGAACAGAGTCGCACAACTAAGTATCAAGTCACGAAATAACTTTTTAAGGCTAAGATGCGTGATGGGCAGTCAGTCCAAGATCACTATCTGATGATGATCAAGGATATGGAAGAGCTTGAGAAGCTCGATGTGAAGTTATACTTGGATCTGTAGAATGATATTATTCTACAATCCTTGACTGATGCATATGGACAATTCATCATGAATTACCACATGCATAAACTTCAAAATTCTTTGGCCGAATTAATGAATATGCTGGTCATCGCTGAGCTTTCTATGAAAGGTTCTAAAGGCTTAGTTCTTGCTATGGAACAGACTTCTTCCAAAAGAAAGTCTTATGGAAAGAAAAAAAAGTCTGTGAAAAAGCAGAAGGTGGAAGGAGCAAAGAAGAAGAAGACAGAGCTAAAGATGAAAGCCGCTGCCAAAGAAAAGTATTTTTATTACAACAACGACGGCCACTGGAAGCAGAACTACCCTACTTACCTAGCCACCCTGAAGAATAAGAAGGAAGGTCCTTTTGGAGGTATGCTCGTTATTGAGTCTAACCTTACGATTTCTTCTGCATCCAGTTGGATGCTTGACTTTGATTCTAGTGCTCATCTGTGCACTTCTATGCAGGGTCTTGAGGATAGCAGGAGACTAAGGGATGGAGATATGATCCTATGCATCGGTAATGGAGCAAGAGTTACTGCAGTAGCCGTGGGAACATACCCTCTTCGATTACCATCTGGTTTAGACTTAGTTTTGAAAGACTGTTATTATGTGCTTGCAGCTAGCAGGAATTTGATTTCTATTTCATGCTTAGCACTAGAAGGCTATGTGATTACCTTCTTTAAGGACCATTATAACAATCTTTATGAAAGAAATAAAATTGCAAATGATTTCCTTATTAACGATCTTTATCATGACATATTGATGTACCTATTCTAACTATCGAGCAAAATGTGAATGCCAACGACCTAGGGTAGTCCAAATGATAGGTATCTATGGCACTAAGATAGGTCATATAGCAGAAGATAGGATCAACAAATTAGAAAAAAATGGGCTATTGAGTCCATTGACTTTCGAGTCATATCCAACTTGTGAATCTTGTCTTCAAGGCAAAATGACTAAACTTCCTTTTGTTGGACATAGGAAAAGGGCCACAGATCTCCTTGCTCTAGTACATACTGATGTGTGTGGCCTATTTGATGTGCCGACTAGAGGCAGTTTTGCCTACTTCATTACCTTTACTGATGATTTATCTAGGTATGGGTATGTGTATCTTATGAGACATAAGTCTGAAGCTTTTGAAAAGTTCAAAGAATTCAGACATGAAGTAGAAAAATAAATTGGAAAATTCATTAAGATTCTTTGATCAGATTGAGGAGGTGAATACCTTAGCTAGGAATTCCTAGACTATCTCAAGGAAAATGGCATAGTCTCTTAATGGACTCCATTAGGAATACCTCAACTCAATGGGATTTCAGAATGGAGAAATCAGACTCTATCAGATATGGTCCGATCCATGATGAGCTTCATAGACCTCCCTGATTTTCTTTGAGGATATTCATTGTTAACTTCAATTTATCTACTGAATAGGGTTCCCTCTAAGACCGTTCCTACCACACCGTATGAGATATGGCATGGTAAGAAATCAAGTTTGAGTCATCTTTGAATTTGGGGTTGTCTGACTCATGTCAAAAGACAACAAGCGGATAATTAGGAGTTAGTCCTTCAGAGCTCGATTCATAGGATATCATAAAGAGTCATTAGGATTACTATTTCATCTCATATACAAATTAGATCTAATCATGGCATATTTTGCATACATCTCATGTATCGAATCATGCATATTTTCAGATCTAAATTATCTCATAATAATCTAAAAAATTAGATTTAAATTGATCTTATCAAAATAAACTCTAATCTAGATAACTATGTAGAACTATTCTACAACTAGTCTAGACATGCATCAATCATATCTCATATGATGTTTAAAATTAAATAATTTTTATTTACTATTTTTTAAATATTATTATAATAATTATAATATTAAAAAATAATAAATAAATAGATCTAAAATATAATTTAATCAAATTAAATTGAAAACATACAAGACTATTCTATAGAACTATTCTATTTTAGAACTAGTCATGCATATTTTCTAATCTTAGATCCAAATCACTTAATTTTAATTTTTTCTGATTTCAGATCTAATCACATCTCATGTGACATCTAAAATTACTTATTTTTTTATTAGAATAAATTTAAAATTAGATCTAAATATTTTTAGAACCTTGGCTCTGGTACCAATTGAAGAAAAATCCTGATTTTTCGGACCAGGTTCGTTCAAATCTGATCGAATTAAGAGATATATTTTAAAAATTTTTCTCTTTGATCTAGATCAAATCTAAGATGTTTTAAATCTAATTTTTATTATTTTAATAATTAAAATAAATTTAGATAAATTAAATTAAATTTAATTTACCTTAAAGTGGGTATTCCTATTACCCGTTGATGATCCTGTAAGCAGTGAAAGGTTCTGGATCTAGCCACACAAGTGCCTGGCCTTTACCGATATCCACTTAGATTGGATCTAAGATCCTATTCTTCTCTATCATGTCTCCAAAAATTAGATTTGGATCTGATCTGGAGGATCTTCAAAACTCCTTTCGAAGATCAGCAGTTATCCTTTGCAGCAGCGCAGCCTTCTAGCTTTCAATCATCTTTCTCTCATCTGGATTGCACCAACCAAGAACACAAAATACTTTTGGATGTAGAGAAGAGAGGGAGAAGATGCTTTGGCATGGAGGAGGAGAAAAGAGGCAGCCTTGGGGCATGGAAATCTCAATTGCATTTCCAATCATAATTTGAGTTGGGCGCAGGGTCTTATTTATAGACTATCTGTGATCCAACTCCTCTTCCTCCCAACCAATCACAACCCTTTATGAAATCAGATCTAAATCTAATTGGTAGGAATAGAGTCCCTTGGATTCCTCCTTAGATGGTGCCTAAGACCAGTCAAACTTGGTTCTTAGGAGAACTCTAATCGGAATCCAAAAGGGAGATGGAGTCCCTATCCAACAGGGACTCCTGGGCGCCTCCAACTTGGGCACACGCCAAGGGTGGTGTGCGCCCTCCTCCTTACTAGGTTCTGACAGAACGACAGGCCCCCACCAGCTCTCCAATAGGTGCATGACACATGGACAGAAGTCAAAGTGTCAATGGTCAATATTTGACCAGTCAAAGGTCAACTTTTGACCAAAGTCAAAGGATGAGAAATGGCAGGTGATCAAAAATGGCAGGTATTATCTTACAAAATAAGACAACCCTTTTTTGACCTGGACAGGCTCCAGTCAGACCAAGTGAAGGCCTCTAAATGAGCACAAACTCCTTTGGCTCAGTCAGGACAACTATTTATGATAGTAAAAGAAGAACGTTAGGTTCAATCGAGTGCTAGCATGATTTTCTTGAACCTAATTGAATCTCATTCAGATCAATTGAACTGGATTAGTTCAATTGATGATCACCAGATTCAAACCCTTGTTTGTGTGACCTAGTTAGGTTCAGTTCTGTATGGTAATGGGATATGTCATGATCTCTATCATCGACATCATCGAAACTCCTTTCGATGGATCAGAACTCTTCTGATTCGAACAGCTAGAATGATCGATCATCTAAATCATTCTAATTGCTCCCAAAATCCACCAGTGACACCTAGCAGTATATGGTGGCAACCCATCAGAGCTGAATGTGAACCTCTTGGTGCAGCTACCTGTGTGATTAAGTTCTTCTATCTTGAGCCCCGATCAGATTAGGGTTAAGGTGAACTCGTCAAACCCTAGTCTCTGTCATATGATGTAATCATTCGATTCAAGTCCGATGTGAAAATCTAAATAGAAACTCTTTCTATTATTTCACTCTGCCATGGCCATGGACTTCTGGACTTGATTCTCATGATCATCATAGGGCTGCTCCTCTACCACCGAGGTAGATAGATTCCATCTTGATGCTATCCAGTTCCTACAATGAACATGCTATAGCCAACATACACCTCAGGATTCCGTCCATATGGCTAGGAAGACCGAGTTAATGGTGTAGTCAAACTATAACACCCTCAAGGTGAACTACCGATGCACCTCAGGTCAAAGAACCAGACACACCACTGCAGCATCGAGTCAGTCATTGACGAGAAGGTAGACTTCCTAATGACTACTCGAGGTGGTCACGCTCAGTGCCCTCGTTCTCTAACGAGTATCTATACTCTCATTCTAGTGTCTCCACACCGTAGATTCAAGACTCATCTACTAAAGAGAAGCGATTGTACACCAACCTTTCGGATCAATCACCATCCTCATGATGATCCTATGGTCGGGAGTATTTTATGAGTTAATAATGATTATTCATGTCTTAAATTTTCAACTCTTGAAAATATGAATTATCATTACCATTAACTCAAAGGATGTATCACGGACACTAAATACATATATGTGATAGAAAATAACCCATTTTATTGATTTTACTCAAAATTACAATTTTGCCTCTAGAAGTGTATTACAAGTGTCAGCCAATTCTAGCTTCTAGGGCACATATATCTAACAAAAGGTCCATATATGGACTTAAGCAAGCATCTCGAAGCTGGAATACTCATTTTAATGATGTAATCAAAATGTTTGGTTTAATCAAAAATGAGGAGGAGCCATGTGTCTTCAAAAAGGTTAGTGGGAGCGCTGTTGTCTTCCTCGTGTTGTACGTGGATGACATCCTCCTTATTGGGAATGATATTCCCATATTGACCATAATTAAAATATGGTTTGCTAAAGAATTCTCCATGAAAGACCTAGGAGAAGCATCCTTTCTTCTGAGAATTACGGTCTATAGAGATAGACAGAATAGGATGCTAGGACTTTCATAGAAAATGTACATAGAGAAAGTGCTAAAGAGGTTTAGCATGGAAAACTCTAAGAGGGGTTTAGTACCCTTCAGACATGGCATTCATCTTTCCAAGAAGATGTGCCCTAGTACACCTGAGGAAATAGAATGCATGAGTAAGATCCCTTATGCTTTAGCAATAGGGAGCCTCATGTATGCCATGTTATGTACACAAACCTATTATAGCCCATGCTGTGAGTGTCACGAGCAGATATCAATCAAATCTAGATGAAGAACACTGGACTTCTGTGAAATGTATCCTTAAGTACTTGAGAAGAACTAAGGATATGTTGTTAATCTTTAGTAATGGAGAACTCCAAGTCTAGGGATATACAGACTCAGATTTTATGTCCGATATAGATGATCGAAAGTCAACATCTGAGAGTCTATTTTTATGCAATGGTGGAGCTGTCAGTTGAAAATTTCAAGCAGACAGTAATAGCAGATTCCACCATGGAAGTAGAATACATCGCTGCGTCAGAAGCTGCAAAGGAGGCATTTTGGTATAAGAAGTTTGCCACAGAGATCAGAGTGATGCCATCAGATGCCATTCCTCTGTACTGCGACAATAATGGCACCATAGCCCTTGCTAAGAAGCCGAAGTCTCACCAAAAATTCAAGCACATCGAGTGACGATACCACCTCATCCACGATTACCTCAAGAAGGGTTACATCGAGGTCAAGAGAGTCGACTCCGCAGACAATGTGGTGGACCCACTTACAAAGCTGTTGGGCCAGTAGAAGATCGAAACCCATCTTGGAAAGATGGGACTTAGATTTGTAGCCAATTGGCTTTAGGTCAAGTAGGAGTTTGCTAGATATGTGTGCCCTAGAAGCCAAAATTGGCTGAGACTTATAATACACTTCTAAGGGCAAAAATATAATTTTAACTATAAATAATAAAATAAATTTTTTTTCTATCACATATGTGTATTTAGTGTCTGTGATACATCCCTTGAGTTAATGGTAATGATAATTCTTATTTTCAAGAGTTAAAAATTTAAGACAAGAATTTTTATTATTAACTCATAAAATGCTCTTGACCGTAGAATCATCATGAGTATGGTGATTGATCCAGAAGGTTAGTGTACAATCACTTCTTTATAGTAGATGAATCTTAAGTCTATGGTGTAGAGATACCAGAGTGAGAGTATAGGAACTCATTACAGAATGAGGGCACTGAGCGTGACCACCTCGAGTAGTCATAAGGAAGTCTACCTTCTCGTCAATGACTGACTCGAAGATGCAGTGGTATGTCTGGTTCATTGACCTGAGGTGCATTGATAAGTGGCAAAAATATACTAATAAAAGTATTAAATTATAAAATAAATTAATCAATTTCTTTAAAAATTAATATTTTTATTAATTTTGTGCAGAAAAGAAGGCCACCAATGTGAAGATCATATTTTTTTGGTTCAGATGAAATAGATTTCAGGCAAAACGGACTTCAAACGAGCCCAGAATTGAATTTCAAAAATAAAAAAATAAAAAAAACTGCTTCGGTTTGAATCGGTTCAGCGGTTCAGCTCGGTTCGATCGAAATAGCAAACCGATCCACCGATGCAATGCTGACATCAGGATGACGTCAGCATTTTTTGCAGTGCATAGTGGACCATCTGAAGGGTATTTCAAGAATTTCACAGCAAGAGGCGCGCTCCGATTGGCTGAAGAACATGATGGTCCATGCAACATCAGGCTCGCACATGGTCTATGGAGGATAATTTGGAAATTTTGGCTGATCCAATGGGTGGCATTCACTGAAACTCGATCGAACGACCGAAGCGAAGGCGCTGATGGACGGCATCCACAGCTCCCGATCGAGATCCAACGGCTGAGATTCATCCCGACATTAAACTAAAGATTAGAAGGCTTCTTTCTATGCGATCGAACGGCCTAGATTCGATCCAACGGTTGATCCAACGGTTGGCATTAAATCCGACTTGATCTAGGTTATTTTAAGGGGTTTTTGAGTGGTTTTTGGACCGTTTGATCAACATCTAATGGGCAAAATTACCTAGATCTTAGTTTGAGTTGCTTTGGGTGTCTTAAACCTAATTTTTGATGGATTTTGGGAGGAAATCAAATTCTTTATCTATAAAAACCTATTGTTGCCATGAAAAAAATCAAAGAGAGGCAGAGAGAGAGACAGAGAGAAAGAGAGAGAGAGGGAGAAAAAGAGAGAGAGAGAGAGAAAGAGAGAGGAGAGAGGTAGAAAGAGAAGAGTAATTTATAAGAAAATCAAAAATGATTTTTGATTTCTTTCGACGATCAAGACATCGATTAAGGAGCCTCTTCATCTTCGCTAAGTTCTCGACATCAAGAGCAGCAGACAATCAATTTCAGCAATCCAACAGTCTAATTTTTCTAAGCTTTTTATTTTATTTGCTATTTTTGAACTTATTATCATGAACTAAATTTTCTTTTACTAAGGCTAAGGTGTAGCCACTCTTTTGATGCAATATTCAGTGTGATTTATTTTTAAATTTTATTCATGAGGAGTATATAAATCTGATCTTAATGCTTTTAGATTACTGGCCATCTTCTAATTGATCTGATGAACATAGATGTTACGGACCAAGTACATCTATGTTAATGCTTCTTGATTATATACCTTGTATTATGAATCAAATTAGAATTCATATGCATGCGGGAATTTTAGTAAGCTTTGGACGCAGCGTATTTTAATTAGAGGGTTTCACAAAACCTAATGCATTAATATTTATTTAAATTACACCTGGACCAAAGGATAATTAATAAATATTAATAGTTTTGCTATGCCTGGACCAAAGGGTAGTGAATAAATTAAGAGACTCCACTGTCACATGAAATAAAATTAATCTAAAAATCTAAATATTGTATTGACTGAGTTGGTGAACCGATTGCCTTAATAATCCATTACTCTTGAGTTTAAAACCCTAATAATTTATACTCACTCTATTTTCTTAAAAAAAAAATTATTTTTTACTTTGTTCTTTAATTTCTTATTCTCATAGTCGATCTTCTAAATAAAGCATAGGAAAGAGCTTTTCAGTACTTATTTTTCAATCCTCTAAGGACGATACTCTACTCATTCACTTTATTACTTGATCGGCTGGTGCACTTGCCATAGCTATAAATTAGCATGCTTCATGCATCGACAGTTCATCTTGAGGGTGTTATAGTTTGACTACACCATGACTCGGTCTCCTAGCCATTCGAAATCTTGAGGTGTATGTTGGCTACAGCATGTTCATTGTAGAAATTGGATTGCACCAAGATGGAATCTATCTACCTCGATGGATGAGGAGCAGCCCTATGATGATCATGAGAATTAAGTCCATAAGCCCATGGCCATGGCAGAGAGTGAAATAATAGAAAGAGTTTCTATTAAGGTCTTCACATCGAACTTGAATCAAATAATTAAATCATATGATAGAAATTAGGGTTTGACGAGTTCACCTTAACCCTAATCTGATCGGGGCTCAAGATAGAAGAACTTAATCACACAAGTAGCTACACCGAGAGGTTCATTTTCAGTTTTGATGGGTTGCCACCATATACTGCTAGGTGTCACTGGTAGATTTTGGGAGCAATTAGAATGATTTAGATGATCGATCATTCCAGTTGTCTGAATCAAAAGAGTTCTGATCCATCGAAAGAAGTTTCAATGATGTCGATGATGGAGATCACAACATATCCCATTACCTTATAGAACTGAACCTAACTGGATCACACAAATAAGGGTTTGGATTTGGATATCATCAATTGGACTACCCCAGTTCAATTGATTTGAGTTAGATTCAATTAGGTTCAAGAAAATCGAGCTAGCACACAATTGAACCTAACATTCTCCTTTTCTATCATTAAAAGTTATCTCGACTGAGCCAAATATGTTTGTGCTCACTCAGGTACCTTTACTTGGTCTGACTGAAGCTTGTCCAGGTCAGAAAAGGATTATCTTAATTTATGAGATAATTTTGAGATAACACCTACCATTTTTCGTCACCTGCTAATTCTTCTCCTTTGTCTTGGTCAAACATTGATCTTTGACCCTTGGACATCTACCCATGTGTCATGTACTTATTGGAGAGCAGATAGGGGCTTGTCCCCTCCCTAGAAATTAGAAAGAAGCGGGTGCATGCCTAGGATAGCGTGCGCCCATGGATAGGGATGCCTGGAGTCCCATATGGATGGGACTTCAGGTTGCTTCTTGGATTTAAACTATGTGACCCTCATTTATAGATTTTGACCAGTCTTAGGTGCCATCTAAGGATGAATTTATGGGTCACTTATCTGATTGGATCAGGTGATGTCATCCCAGCAATCAGATTTAGATCTGATTGCACGAAACAACATGATTGGCCAGGGTGATGTGGCACTGCATGGCGCAGCAGGATCTATATAAAGACCTATCTATGCCCACTTTTTAGAGACTCCTCTCCTAGCCATGCCCCAAGGTTGTCCCTCTCCCTTCTCCATGCCACCTTTAGGCCATCTCTCTCCTCTCCATGCCCAAGGATAGTTGGGCTTCAGATTAGAGCGATTCAGACAAAAAAAGGCTGACGAGAAAGGAAGAAGGTAGCACCGCTGCAGAGACGACTGCTGATCTTCGAAAGGAGTTTTAAAGATCCTCCAAAATCAGATCCAGATCTAATTTTTGGAAAAAAGAAAGAGAAGGAGAAGATCATCAGATCCAGTCTAAGTGAATATTGGTAGAGGCCAGGCACTTGCATGGCTAGATCCAGAACCTCAGGGCTTCAGTAGGATCATCAATGGATAATTAGATTATCCAAAATTAAGATAAAATTAGTTTAGATTTAATTTAATTTAATTTTTTTATTTATCAAATCATAAAATTAGATCTGAAAAATGTCAGATCTGATTAGGATTTAAGAGAAAATTTTTGAAATATGCATCTCGATCCAATCAGATCTGAACGAACCTGATCTTGAAAATTTAGGATTTTTCTTCACTTAGGACTATTTAGTTCCAATAAAGAGAGGATTTATTGATTAATCCTTAAATTTATTCATGATTAAATGATAGACTATTAATTAGGATGACAGCATCTATCGAGCATAGGTCACCATATGCCATATAGATTGGTTGTCCTCTTAACCAAGGTGTGTGGAGATACTGATATGGCATATAGGTGAGATGTATGGGTACATCATCATTGAATGTGATCAACTTCAGAGCATTCTACTGTCAAAAATATCTCTGATGGGATATAGGTATAAGTATCCCTTAGACCTGAGATCACCTCAGTGACTTGCAAGCAACTCACTGTGCTTTGGTACCGGCCTAACTGAATTTCTAATTTAGCAATGGAAGGCTTCTGGGCACGGTCAAGTACTTATAAAGTTG
This sequence comes from Cocos nucifera, assembly GCA_006176705.1. Classification (NCBI taxonomy): domain Eukaryota; kingdom Viridiplantae; phylum Streptophyta; class Magnoliopsida; order Arecales; family Arecaceae; genus Cocos; species Cocos nucifera. The sequence goes on along the minus strand of QRFJ01004260.1, from coordinate 110,180 downwards.
GAGTATGATCAAGATGGAATTAACCACTCTAAGAGTTGGAGAAGAATGTATCACTATATTTCAATATAGCAAACCTTAGCTAGGGTAATCCATCAGATGGATTTGGTATTTTGAAATACAATGTGGACAATCTGATCAGAGTTGATAGTTGAACTCTGATGTATCCTATGAGTATTATGGTCAAGGGGATGAATTATATGGAAACTATATCCGCATGGATTCTAAGGATGGTGTTCTACACCTTCGATCTATCCGATCGTCGGATATCATTGCTAGATGGTCACTTTGATTGGTACAAAAATTTATTTTTATACTACTAACTTAGATTCAAACCTATAAGGTCACATATATTAGAACTTATGATCTGATCAGATGGTTGATCAATGATTAAGAATCGTTCTAGGGTTAAACAATCAATATGATTGGTGTTTAACCTAGTACAAGTATTGTAGGAGAATCGATTAGTAACTGAATTACTAATTGACTTAATTTAATTAAGCCAATAGGTTGAGATTATGTCTAATTAAATATAATTTAATTAAATTTAGTTTGGGCTTGATTGGATCAAGTCCAATTGGTTTATTGGATAAGTCAAGTGCAAGGAAGAACTAGTCCTAGTCTAACTAGCACTCGGATTAACCCAATTTTCTAATTTGATTAGAAAATAAATCAAAATTAAATCTAATTTAATTAAATTGTTAAATGGGTTAGGGCATTATTTAATTGAGTTGGTTTAATCTTGATTTTATTTGGTTAAAAGATCTTGTTTGACCAAGTCAAAATAGGAGTCCTAGTGTAACTAGGACTCCCTATCTCCTTGCACCTCCCCATGCCCTCCATACCTATTTTTTAGGTATTTTTCATGAAAAATCCCTTTCTTCCTAATTTTCACACCTCCTCTGTCCCTCCATGTTATATTTGGAAGTCAGATGGAAGCCCAAGTCAAAGGAGGAATTAGTTTTGCTTAGGATCCTATGAGATAGAATCCTTGTTGACCAAAACATCTTCCCTTGAGTGCCGCCCTCTCTTTTAATTAATTCTTCTCTTATTTTATGAAAATAATCTTTTTTTTTGTTCACCCTCTCTTGCTGGTCTATGCCAAAAATTATGGAGGAGGCACCCAAGAGTTGGGCACCCCAACAACTTCCCATGTTTGGATATTCCTAGTCTAGGAATTGACCTAACTTGGACTCTTCCTTTTTCCTATTTATTGGATGAATTTTGTTTTAATTTTTTTGTGATATATAGAGCTTTGGGAGAGTTTTGGGGTGTGCAAAAATCAAAGAAAGAGGGTTCTTGGGCGTGGGGGTTCCATAGGCACCAAACTAGGTATCTAGGTGAGAGAAAAGAGAAGAAGAAGAGGGTCTTCTTCTAAGGCTATTTTATTTTCAATCTCTCCTCCTTTCTTTTGAGTTTTTTTGAGAGAGTCTCAAATCAACAAAATCTCATCTTCCTTCTCATATTTTGGAGAGTCCAAATTTTAAAGAAGAATGCATCGGATCAACCATCGAAAAAGGATCAGCACAGTACTAGCATGCTATGCTGATTTCCTGCATCGGACTTCAAATCAGAGATCGTAGGCTCATGTGGATGACTCCTAGAGATTGGATACATGTGTGGCTCATGACTTCATCATCAAGTCCGGATCAGCAAGTTAGAATATCTAACTTGCTCAAGTAATAGATATGATCTATAAACTTCATACCTGCACTTGATGTAGTGTAGATATAGTTTGATTTGATCAATCTTTTACTTTTTTATTTAATTTTAATTTTTAATTTAATATCATGCCTTGATCATATAATAGATCTGAGATCTAGGTGTTTACATGATTATTTAAATAAATTTTAGATTTATTTAAGTCTTCCACTGCAAGATCTTGAAAAAGTTTCAAGATCTACCTATGAAACCCTAGATCTGGTTTCTTCATTATCCATGCCATATGAGAAGAAAATTCAAATAAATTCAAAATAAATAAAGTAAAATTTGGAATTAATGAAAAAATGATGTATATACGACATTCCGAAGGTAGAAATCAGTTTTTACGTGCCTCGAAGACTCCTTCTGCATTAAGAGACTTATTTGGCTCCTTGATAAATTATTTGGGTGGCTGATATGGACTTGAGAATGGGTGTGGTTGGCACCTCATCTGAAACTCTAAATAAGTCTCAGATGGAAGGTGCCGGGTATTCCAATTTAGAAGCTAGTCTTAATTTTCTTTCTCCCTTTCTTTTAGACAAGGTATTGATAAGACAAGGAGTCTTCATTTAGATAAGGTCTTATCCAAGGAGTCTTAATTAAGATAAGGATTAGGAAGATTATTTAAAAGAGCTAAGAGAGAAAATAAGAGAGAATAAATAAGAGAGAAGAAGGAGAAAGGAAGGCCAAGCGATTCTAGTTTAGAATTCAGCAAGCAAGGATTCAAGAAGGATTGTTCTTGAACCCAATTCTTGTGTGGATTACTATTGGAGGATGAACACGAGAGTGCCTCATGAAATTATATCATCACCAAATCAGATATATAAGAGTATGTTACCTTATCTTATATTATATATATATGTATATGATTGAAAATCATCAAGGCCGGTCCTAGGGTTTAGAGTTTAATAGACCAAAATTTTGAAATCAATTGCTTCCACCATGTCAATCAAACCCAACATCTTCATCTTCCTCCGTGGTGTGTGGAACCCTTCAAGTTTGAGATTAGATCTCAACAAGTCCTTCTTCTTCATCCATCTTTCCTGCGAAGATTGGCGTGCGAGCGAAGTAGAGGATCCGTGCATCTAGATCTTGCAGAGCATCAAGCTTCAGGAATATTATCTTGATCAAATCTTCCACAGTGATTCAAGGTATGATTTCATAAAGGTTATAAAAAATTTTAATTGCTAATCTATTCATCTTCTTCCTAGGAGATGCGATTTGGATCGCATCTTTCCTTCAACTAGTATCAAAGCCAGGTTATATATCATAATTGCATAGTTTATTTTCTAATTTTTTATAAATTTTTTGATCTAGTTTTGAACAAAAAGTTTTAATAAGATTAAATCTATGTTTTATCCAATACTTTTTGTATTTTTCTGATCTAGTTTTAACCAGATTATTAGATCAGAATTAGCCCCTGAAAATAGTCATTTAAAAATCTATTTTAGCAGAATTTTATGCAGATTTTTTGTTCTATTTTAAAACCTGATTATACATTGTTTTAAATCAATTTTTGAAAGATTTATATGGATGTATTTCAATTATGGAATTCATGTTTGAATCAGGTTCAGATCTGAATCTATTTTGATAGATTTTCAGATCTATTTTGAACAACTTTTCTGCATATGTATTGAACATAACTAAACCAGAATTTTTTCTATGCAGTCATGCATTCATTGAATAGGTTTTATATTTTTTTTTTAGATTTAAAATCAATGATTCATGTGATGATAAAATTAAGATTTAGATCTGAAACTTTTGTGAAGTAGTGTTATGATCTGATTAGATTAGATATGAAGTCTGCAATTGTTTTAATCTTTACACATTTTATGCATATATGATATGTAGTATAGATTAATTCTTAGTAGCAAGTACTTTGAGTGAGTTGACTACCATAGCCGTCTGGTCATAAGCGTAAGCAGGGACTAAAGTCCCTCTCAGCCTAATCCATGGATTCTCTTATAGCGTGTAGGGGTGCTGCTGTGAGTATATCTCATGAAGAAAAATAGCAAAAAAAACTCTTAGAATTGTTTTAATCATAAATAAGCTTAAATTAGATCTAAAAAAAATTATGATCTATTTGTGCTATTTTATGTAAAATATTTAGATGTGAAAATAAGTTTCATAATTTGAAATTTTATGATATGATGTATGTTTTGCATAAAACTTTAGTAAAACAGTTTTATAGTTGAAATTGTTTCAAAACATAATTTCATACACTTAATTAAGAATTAAGATATGAGATTAAAAAAATCTAGATTTGAGAATTGAAGATCTTAAGACACTCCATAAATCATGGGGATATGGGTTAGCTCAAATCAAGTTATTTAACTGGGTTAGACCTAGGGTTAGAATCATATATGGATTAAATTGAGAAATAGATTAAATCTCATCAAGAGTTGAATTAGGTTAAGATTTCTGTATATCAACCTCAATAGTTATAGCTTGATCAATTGCATATTTTTGATTTTAATAAATGGACCTGATTGTGGCTAAGTGGTTTGAGCCTGAATTATTGGCTGACTTGAATAATTCTTATTGACCAACTAGAATCTAAGATAAATTTGGCAGCATGATCAGTGGTTTTTAATTAGTAGCTTGCTTACCCGTCCATTTTGATGGTGTCTAAGGCAAGCAATAGGGTAGACCCTCCCATCAATCTCATTTACCGGCCAACTTGGTCAATTAAGTTTTGAGTTAGGTCGTCTAATGATTCATGCTAACCCATGCCATTAAGGTTAATCAGTATGATTAATTCAGGAGCTCTTGAACCAACTTGTTTCTAATCTTTTTTGATGACTTGGTGAATTCAGTGAAAGGATATTTGAAATACTAGCTAATTTCTTCTCTTGTTCCTAAATAATTAAATTAAATTTTTTAAATTATTAGATCCTTAAAATGATAATGTTATAGGGATAACAAGTTCATAGTCTCCCATTAATGTGGATGATAGTGGGTCCAAAAGTTTAGATAATCATTGGAGGCGCTGCATGCCTAGTGTTTATCTAGCTATTGGAATTATCATTCATAATATGATGACTCAGTTGTAAATTTTTGAAGGGTGGCCAGGTCGGTCGAGCCGCACTCGGGCCTAATCATTCCTTAATTAATGAGACATATTGGGTAAGTTCATGTTAATGGTTGGACCTAACCATGATTTTTAGTGGAGGTGCCACATGCCTATTGAAGAGATACCTAGGGCAAAATTATTACTAGAAGTTGTTTAGAGAAACAATTGGTTAAGAACCTACCCTTAGATGCACATGGGTTGGGCAAGCCACACTCAAGCTCATTTGCAATCTACGTGGATTCTAGTACCTGCAAAAAAATTAGATTTCTCGAATTGGATGTCAAGGCTATTAATTTATATAAAATAGTAGAAAAATCTTTAGACTAAAGTCCAAGTCTTTAGGATTGAATAATTCATATACTAAGTAGGTTTTGATTTTCTTTTTTCAGCAATGGCTAATTCATTATCGCGCTCCACTCGCTACTGGATAGCGATAAGCTTACTGGATCCAACTTCAATAGCTGGCATCATAAGTTGAAGATCATTCTAGAGCACAAGATGATACTATATATAATTACGAATTTTGCACTTAAGAAATCTACTGCCAACACACGTGGTGTGACGATAGACACTTATCAGAAGTGGCTCAATGACCACATAACTATGCATTGTATCATGAGGATAGCTATGAACGATGAGTTCAATCATAAGTTCTAGGATGCACAGCTAGAGAAGATGCTTCAAAGTTGAAGGAGTCCTTCGGCACCCCTGAGGATGCCAAGAGACATAAGACCTCCTGTGCTATCTTCAATGCCCATATGCGAGAGGGGGCATCGATCACTGATCATATATTGTATATGATCGAGCAAATCAAATGCCTGAGCAAACTTAGCTTTCCATTATATGAACAGTTAGGCAAGAATGTTATTCTAAACTCGCTTTTGAAGTCTTACCTACCCTTCCTGAGTTATTACTAAATGACTAAGCTGCAACGAACTACCATGGTTTGCTAGAATTATTGCAAACTTTTGAGAAGGACAACCAGCTCCACAAGGAGCTAATTAATGTGGTAGGAGGGACCTTTGTAGGTAATCAGTCCTCTAAGAGAGGAAAAAAAAGAAGGTGAAGAAGAATTGTGCGAGGGCTCCTAATCCCAATCAGAGCAAGAAGTCCAAGGAGGATAAGAGCCAAGTAGAGTGCTCGTGAAAAGCTAGGTCATTAGAAGAGGAATTATCCTTAATATCTTGCTTTTCTTGATCCCAATAGGCCAAATAAGAGAAACAAGCAATCAGTTACTAGACAAGGTACTTATATGATAACTCCTTGTAATTTTTGTTTATGCGATACTACTACTTAGGTATTGGATGCTACAAGTCTAATTAATATTTACAATTCATTGTAGAGACTTCAGATCAGTAGGAAGTTTGAAAATGGCAAACAGTTCCTAAAAGTTAGAGATGGAAGTCTTGTTCTAGTTCTAGCTTTAGAAACTATTCAACTTATTTTTGAGTCTAGGATTGTCCTGTTAGATGATTGTCACTATTGTCCTTCTTTTTTTATGAATGTTATCTCTGTAGGCCTTTTGGCCAAAGTTGGTTTTAATTTTTTAATAAAAAATGAATATTATAATATCATTTTGAATGGTACTATAATTATGCATGGATAATTAAAACATGGCATATACCTTCTATCATAGCCTATTGGTGTAATGTGCACATCTAATAAATGCCCTAAATAGATAATGTAAGCGATGCCTACCTTTGGCATTGCAGCTAGGTCATGTGAACAAGAATAGGATAAACATGTTAGCTAAAGAGAAAATTCTTGACATTAGTGATTGTGGATCATTACCAATCCGTGAATCCTATTTTCTTGGTAAGATGACAAAGTCACCTTTTAAAGAAAATGGTGAACGAGCCGGTGATGTTCCAAGTCTACTATATAGTGATGTATATAGATCCATGAATACAAGTACTAGATGTAGATATCATTACTATATTACTTTCATTGATAACCTATCGAGGTATGGGTACGTCAATTTTATGAAATATAAGTCCAAATCATTTGAAATGTTCAAACAATTTTATAGTAAAGTAGAAAAACAAGCTATAAAGAGTATTAAAACTCTTCAATCAAACCAAGAAGAAGAATACCTCACTAGTGATTTTCTGACATATTTAGAAGAGAATGGGATTCTCTCCTAATAGACTCCTCTAGAGATACCACAACATAACAGAGTGTCAGAAAGGAGGAATAAAACACTATTACACATGATTCGATCCATGATGGACTTTTGCGACTCTGCCAATCTTCTTTTGGGGATACGCTCTTGATACTACTTGCTATATACTAAATAAAATTTCAAGCAAATCTATCAATAAAACACTATATGAGATATGGATAGAGGATAATCTGGTACTCTTACATCTTAGGATTTGGGGATGTCCAGTATATATAAAATGTTTAAAGATAGATAAGCTTGGACCTAGGTCCCGTAAGTGCTTGTTTGTAGGGTACTCAAAATAAATAAAAGGATACTATTTCTACCTCACTAAAGAATAAAAGGGGTTTGTCAGTAATAGAATATTTTTTTTTGGAAAGAGAGTTCTTAAAAAAGGAACTGATGCCACTAAGATAGAATTTGATAATGTTTGTGAGGCAAAAAAAATAGACACCATTGAGTAGACATGTAGAACTAAATTTAATTTGAAAATTAAATCTGGAGCATGTTATAGAGGTATCCTTAAGAAGATCCAGTAGAGTACCGCATCAACTAGATAAATACTATGATTTCTTGATTTGGGATGATGATCTTGTTGAACTAAATGAGAACGACGAGAATCTAATCACCTATATGGATGCCAAGCAGAGGTCTGACTCTAAGAAATGGCTAAATACTATGAAATTCGAAATAGAGTCCATGGAGATCAACGGTGTATGGACACTTGTTGATCCACCCGAAGGGATTAAACCCATAAGATGCAAATGGGTTTTCAAAAGAAAAAAAGGAGTGGATGAGAAGGTAGAGACCTATAAAACCTATCTAGTTGCCAAGAGATATTATCAACATTATGGTATTGACTATGATGAGATATTCTCTCTTATGGCAATGCTCAAGTTCATTTAGATTATGCTTGCAATAGCAGCACACCTAGATTATGAGATCTAAAAAATAGATGTCAAAACCTTTTTCCTTAATGGAGAGTTGGAAGAAGAGGTATATATGATACAACCTGAAGGGTTCACATCCATAGATGAATCTAAAGTGTACAAGCTAAATAGGTACATTTATGGACTGAAGCAAGCTTCTCGAAGTTGGAACATGCATTTTGATAAGACAATCAAAATATATGGCTTCATTAAAAATGGAGAGAAGCTCTGTGTTTATGAATGGGCTAATGATTCTATAGTTATATTTCTTATACTATATATGGATGACATTTTATTGATTGGAAATAATGTTCCTACATCACAAAATGTAAAACTCTGGTTATCATCATAGTTCTCCATGAAGGATTTGGAAGAAGCATCCTACATCCTAAGGATGAAAATTTACAGAGATAGATCTAAAAGGTTGCTTGGATTGTCTTAATCTACGTACATTGATACCATGCTGAAATGGTTCAGTATGAAAAATTTCAAAAAGAGCTATCTTTCGATAGGTCAAGAAATTTTTGTTTCTAAGAAAGATTATCCGACAACCTCATAAGAGAGAGAGCATATAAGTAAATTTTCATATGCCTCATAGTAGGATCTATCATATATGCTATGACATATACGAGGCCAGATGTGGCCTACTCACTAGGGATAGTGCATTGGTATCAATTTGATCCATGTGAAAATCATTGGAAGGTTATAAAGACAATCCTTAAGTATTTAAAAAATACTAAGGACCAATGGCATATCTGTAGATACATAATAAATAATTAAATTAAGTTGCTAGAGATACAAAGTTTATTTAATTACTTTCTATTTATTAAGAATTTGATGCTCTCTAATCTATTTTATAGTTAATTAAGAGTTTGGGCCCATACAATTTAAATTAGACTCAAGTTAGCTCGAACATGAGTGAACTAAGCAACTAGCTTCCATTCAAGTGTGAAGCGACTTACTCATGAAAGGATTAGATATAGGTTCTCAAAATTCAAGGATCTAGATTAGGAGATAACCTTTTACATGATCCAAGTATGAACACAACTTGAAGATCAAGGGTCTATATTAGAAGATAACCTTTCATACAAATTCAAGTGTAAACGGGACTTAAAGACCAATGGATGAGAAGTAAGCTTCCTAATCTAATGGCCCCTTTCTTGTGGCCTCTCCTTTTAATTAGTCCTACATAGAAAAAATATAAAATCTTCCTCTCTTCTACACCTATAAATAAAATTCAATACTTCTACTTAAGATATCTCTCTCTCCACACCATAATTCTTGTAAGGACCCATATGGCAGGCAAGAATACCCATCTTTTAGGTTCTTTAGTCATCTTGTTCTCATTTTCTTCCACCCTTCCAATATACGAGAAGAAAAGTCAGCTAGGGGGAGGTGCAGGAATCAGAAGGGGAGGAAGCTCTATAGATGAAAGCTATATGAGGAGTTCCTAGTTTAAGTTTTTCTTTCTTTCTTTATTTTGTCTTTTGAATCTAACTTCAAGCCCTATTAATGGCTTAGAAGTTAGGAATATATTACAATACAAAGATTAAATTCAGTAATAAAATTTTATTTTAATATTAAATTTAATTATTGCTTATGCTAGTTAATTTTTGTAGTTTAATTTTAACATAGGATAGTTTTACTTTACCTTGGAATTTCCTATTAATTTTTGCAATCTTTAGTTTTTGCAAGTAGTTTTTTTTTATCACATCATGTCTGGCTAAGCAAAATCATTAGAGTTTGTGATGAAGCTAGACCATGATTAGAATCTTTTTCTTTGGATTGCTTTTCATACTTCTATATTTAGAGTCTTTCTTCCTTCATAACTTCTTGCCAAAAGACTTGATGGACTATAGTTGGATTTTAATCTTTTCATAGTTCATGCTTGATTCGATACAAGGAGGGGTAACAGGTAGAAGGCTCAAAGTTTTATAAATCTTTTTTCTTTCTTCCTTATGAAAAAACTTGATGGGTAATAATTGGATTTGAGTCCCTTCATAGCCTATACTTGGATAACACAAGAGAAAAAGTTAAAAGGAGAATCTCTTAATTAAGGTAAAGAATAATACTTGATGGATCATAGTTGAGTTAAGTCTCTTCATGATCCATGCTTGTTTATGCCTTGCACCTTAATCAAAGAACTCAAAAAGATATTATAAAAGAACCCATAGAAAGACTCTCTAAATCATTGGTCTAGTGGATTCAAAAGCTCTAGATCTTTACATTATCTATTTTTGCAAAAAATTATTTTTTTGCTTTAGTAGTTTTTAATACAAATCATCACTATCATCTTATCAAAACTTGCCTGAGCAAGAGTTTGATACACTTCAATTACATAATTCCTCATGGGATTGATTTGTACTCGCCAAACATGCTACATTCCACATTGTATGCTAGCGGTTATATTTAAGACACATTAAGACACTAACTTAAAACTTATGCGATATAAAGATTCTAGTTTTTAGTTAGATCATGATGACAGCAAAAGTATATCTAGCTCCATTTCATCTTATATTGTGGAGTGATATGCTGGAAAAGTTTCAAGCAACATATAGTAGTTGATTTAGCTTGCGAAGTGGAATACATTGTGGCATCTGATGCTGTAAAGAAGGCTATTTGGTTAAGGAAGTTCATCTATGAACTTAGAGTGGTTCCCTTAGTTGAAGGTCTAGTTCTATTGTATTGTGATAGCACTGGTGCCATCGCTCAAGCAAAGGAACCTAAATCTCATCAGCGAACTAAACATATTTTGTATCGCTATCACCTTGTCCGAGAGATCATAGAAAGAGATGACATAAAGCTATTGAAGATTGATGGAAAAGAAAACCTGGCTGACACCTTCACTAAAGCTCTCGGGACAAAAGAGTTCTATGATCATAAGTAGAAGATGAGTATAAGATACTGTCCTAATTAGCTTTAGTCCAAGTGAAAATTGTTGAAAAATGTATCCTAAAGCTAATTATATTATCATAAATAATTATGCTCTTGTATATGAATTATTAATAAACAAATGTTATTTTTAGCAGTTTATCATAATTTGCATCTTCTTTTTATAGAAGTTATGATGAAGTCCTTAGAACTATAAAATAATCGATAAAGAAGAATTCATCGAATAATTCATAAACCATGTTCGTGACCAAATAATACATTACTAATAGGATGATAATGTTTATCGAGTATAGGTTATTATGTGCCACATACGTCAGTTGTCCTCTTAACCAAGGAGTGTGGAGATACTAGTATGGCATACAGGTGAGATATAGGAACACGTCATCATCGAACAGTAACTCACCTATGGAGCACTCTATTGTCAAGAGTAGCTCACGTAGGATATGGGCATAAGTATCCCTCCAATCTAAGATCATCATGGTGACTTGTAAGCAACTCATTATGCTTTGGTGTAGGACTATCTGTATTTCTAATATAATGATGAAAGACTACTAGGTATAGTTAAGTACTTATAAAGTTGGTATGAGTCAAGATGGGATTGACCTCTCTAGATTATAAGAGTTTATGCATCACTGTATTTCAATTTAGTAAAACCTTAGCTACTATAATCCTTATGATCTGTCACAAGATTTGAAAGGTTAAGATATAATGTAGATGACTTTTCTGGAGTTCATAGTTTAACCCTAGTTGTTTTGAGTATTAGATTCAAAGGGATGAATTATGTTAGGATTAGTGGTACATCCAAGCCTTGGGAGGCCATGGAAGGAGTCAAGGTGTTTGCCTCAAGAGACTAGAATAGGTATGAGTCCTAAGGCTAGGATCGGTTTGGTCTTAGGATGGAGATTCAGCCTCCATGGGCTTGAGACTAAGGAGATTTGGGTCTCAAGGGGGCTAATTCATGTATGGGCTGGGTTTGGGTTCATAAGAGTGAGATTGAGCCCAATCTCACTAGGTTAGCCTAGGGAGTTTTTTACATATTGGGTTTTGGTCCATGTATAGGTATAAATATACATATATATTATAAACCCTAATAGAAGTAGAGAACAATACAATCATTTTTCTTCCACATCTCTTTCTCACTGGTCTTTCACACGCCAAGGTGCCATAAAGGGCGCGCCTCCAAGCACGGACGAATGAGGCATGCCCCACTCTTTCTTTAGCCTCAACAAGATGTCAAGAGATCCTACACAACAATTGGTATCAGTGCCTTCTTGATGAGAAGGCATGAAGTGAAGAAAAGAACAAGATTCAGTAAAAGATGTTGGGAAATACTACCCTCTCTTGGACCGACAAGGCTGCTAATGATTAGCCAAGTAATTTATAATTTAATTATTAAATATAAAATTAAAAAAAAAATTTAGATCTCATGAACTGTCATAAGGTTGCCCTGTTGTAAGGTTTACCCCTTACAATAAAAAGATTATCCTAGTTCATAATGATCTGACTCTAATCATAAATTTATTAGATTTGATCTAATTTTATTTATGATTTAATAGATTTAAAATAGTTTTAGATTTAAAAATAAAATATTTTAGATTGCACGGACTACCATAAGATTATCCAGTTATAAGGTTTATCCCTTACAGTGAATAGGTTGTCCTAGTACGTGCTGATCTAAAATATTGATCATAAAATTTTAGATTAGATCTAATAAATTTTATGATATGATTAAAAATATTTTAATCTAATTTTAATCATCATAAATATGTTAGATTTGATCTAGGAAGATTTATGATTGATTATTATTGAAACTGTTTCAATTATATGAACCTATTTAGACTAGATCTAAAGTAGTTTTATGTTTATTTTACTTGCATATTGATTATGAATCAAACATACAACTTGATTGATAGAACTATGTTGTAAAAATATTTTACAAACATAAAATTTATTTTTGAAAAGTCAAACCCTAACCCTCAGTCCAAAACTTAATTGAGAATTAAGAAGTTGATTGATTAGGATCTAAGATTATGAATTGAAGATCCTAAGACAACTCATAACACATTGGATTAAATGGGTTAGTGGGGATTAGGTTCATTAATTGGGTTAGACCTAGGGTTAGATTAAAGAATGGACTTAATTAGAGAATTGACTAAATATAATCAATTATTATCTTAGATTAGGTCAAGAATTCTCTAGATCAATTACAATAGTTGTAGTTGGTCAAATCCATATCTTTAACAAGATCCAAGATAGACTTGATTCTTGGCTACGCGGTCTAGTACGAACTGTTAGATTGATCTAATTGAAACTAATTAAATCAGTTGATATCTAAGGTAAATCAGATTAGTGGTTTTTAATTGGTAGTCTGCTTATCTGATCATTTCTGATGATGTCTAAGATAAGCTTTGGCAGACCCTCCCATCGATTGAACTTACTTGGCCTTTTGGTGAGATTAAATTTTGATTGAATCACTTGACTATCCGAGCTGACCCATGTCAGCTAGGTAAATTAGTGTGACTGATTTAGGTGCTCCTAGACTAGCCTGTTAGTGTTCTCCCTTAAGCTGACTTGGTGAAGATAGTGGGATGATCATGATAAGCTGGTGAATCTGATCTACTCACTTTTATAAATAAATCTTCTAAAATTATTAGGTCCCTAAAATGAAATAGTTATATGAAAATCGGATCATAGCCTCCCGTTAAAGTGGATGATAATGGGTCCATCAGTTGGATAATCAATGATGGCTCAAAGGCTTGGTGCTTATCGGTTGATGGAATTATCATTCATTATATGATCTCTTTGATACATCTTTCTAAATGTTGGTCAGGTGGGCCAACCAAAGTTGGGCCTGATCATTCATTCGTTAGATAGGCTAAGTATGGTCATGTTAATGGTTGGACCTAATTGGACCCTTTTTTGAGAAGGCCAAAGCTAACTGATCAGGGCCTGGGGCAAAATTTAATTACTAAAAATTGTTTGAAGAAATAATTGGTTATGAACCTACCCTTAGATGTACATGGGTTAGCCAACCAAAGTTGGGCTCGTGTGCAGTCTATGTGGATTCTAGTATCCACTAAGAAATTAGGATAATTCCTTGAATTGGAGGTAGAGGCTACCAATTTGAATAAAATAGTGGAAGAAACTTTTTGATTAAAGTTCAAATTTTTAGGTTTAATGAATCAATTATTAATTAGATTTTGGTCTTTCTTTGTGCAGACATGGCCACTTTCCTATTGCTTCAATCATTGTTAGACAATGATAAGTTAGTGGGACCCAACTTCGGTAACTGGTATCGAAAGTTGAAGATTGTCCTAGAGCATAAATGGATCCTATATGTGCTGATGGATCCTGCACTTGAGGAGTTAGCTGCCAATGCACGTGGAACAATCAGAGATATTTATCAGAAGTGGCTCAGTGATCGAACAATGATGCACTGCATTATACTGGTTGCGATGAGCGTCGAGTTCAGTCGCAGGTTTGAGACAGCTTAGCCAAATCAAATGCTCCAAGTGTTGGAGGATTCTTTTGGCACACCCGATGACGTTGAGAGGCACAAAACTAGTTGCACCATCTTCAATGCCAGAATATGGGATGAAGCCTTTATCACTGATCATGTACTATACATGATTGAGCTGATAGAGTGCTTGATCAAACTCGGCTTTTTCTTGCATGAACAACTTGACAAAGATGCAGTACTGAACTCACTGCCAAAGTCCTATCTCTCTTTTCTTACTCATTACAGAATGACAAAATCTGAAGTAAACTACCATGGCTTACTGGGATTACTTTAGAACTTTGAGAAGGATCACCAACTCCATAATGAGTCAGTGAACTTAGTGGGAGGTTTGTCTTCTGGTTCTCGACCCTTTAGGAAAGGAAAGAAGAACAAGAAGAAGAAAACAAAGAAGGTGCAAGTTCAGGCTAGGACATCAGTGCAGGGCCAGACCAAGAAGATCAAGTCTGATAAAAGTCAAGCTGAATGCTTCTTTTGCAAGAAGCGGGGGCACTAAAAGAGGAACTATCCTCAGTACATTGCCTCCTTGGATTCGAACAGGCAGAAAAAGAAGCAAGCTATTATTGGGCAAGGTATTTATCTGATAACTCCTTGCAATTTCTCTATTTATGATATTACTGACTGGATATTGGATACCGATAGCCCTTACCATATTTGCAATTCATTGTAGGGGTTGTAGGTCAGTAAAAGATTCGAGCAAAATGAGAGATTCCTGAACGTTGGAGATGGAAGATCAGTTTCAGTTCTAGCTTTAGAAATTTTGAAACTTGTATTTTAATCTCATACCATTGTTCTTAGTGATTATCATTTCTGTCCTAGTTTCTTTTTAAATATTATTTCTGTAGGCCTTTTGGCCATGAATAATTATGAAATTTTAATAAAAAAATGAGTTTGTAATGTTATTATAAATGGTGTTACTGCTTTCTGTAGATAATTGAACAATGGTGTATATATGTTATCACAACCTATTAATGTAGTCTATTCTACTGGCAAGCACCCTAGATTAGATAGTGTATTAGATATCTACTTATGGTACTATAGGCTAGGTCATATAAACAAGAACAGGATAAACAGGTTGACTCAAGAGGGATACCTCAAAGTCAGTGATTATGAATCACTTCCAACCTATGAGTCCTATCTTCTTGGTAAAATGATCAAGTCACCCTTTACTAGAAAAGGTGAGAGAGCCAATGAGCTCTTAGGTCTAGTACATACTGATGTATGTAGACAAATGAGCATAAGTGTCAGAGATGGATATGTCTACTTCACCACTTTCATAGATGATCTATCCAGATATCGATATGTCTATATGATGAAACATAAGTCGGATTATTTTGAAATATTCAAATCATTTCGAAGTGAAGTAGAAAAGCAAACTAGATAGAGTATTAAAACTCTTCGATCTGACTGAGGAGAAGAATGCCTTTCTAGTGAGTTTCTCACATATCTAGGAGAGAATGGGATTCTCTTCCATTGGACTCTTCCTGGAACACCACAGCATAATGGTGTGTCTGAAAGAAGGAATCAAACTTTGTTAGACATGGTCCAATCCATGATGAAATTTGCTAGCTTGTCAATATCCTTCTGAAAATATGCACTCGAATCGGCTTGTTATCTATTAAATAGGATTCCAAGTAAGTCTTTAGTTAAAACCCTATATGAGATATGGATAGGGCGTAAGCCAGCACTTTCACACCTTAGGGTTTGGGGGTGCCCGGCTTATGTCAAATGGTTAATTACAGATAAACTTGGACTTAGGTCTGACAAGTGTACATTCATAAGATACCCAAAAGAGATCAAATAATACTATTTCTCCCATGCTGATGAACAAAAGGTGTTCGTCAGCCTTAGGGCAACCTTTTTGGAAAAGAAGTTTCTTGGTAAAGGAACTATTGCCTTTAAGGTTAAACTTGATGAAGTTCAATAGCTAGAAAGTTTGACACAGAATGTTGAACATAAGTCAGATTTGATCAGATCAAATCCAAAGCCTAGTGAACCCGCACCATTAAGGCGATCTAGTAGAGTATCGTGCCATCCGAATAGATACTACAGATTCTTGATCCAGGATGGTGATCCCATCAAACTCGATGAGAACGTTGAAGACCCGATCACTTATATGGATGCGATGCAGAGATCCGACTCTGAGAAATGGCTAGAAGCCATGAGATCCAAAATGGATTCTATGATGGTCAATGATGTATGGACATTAGTTGACCCATCTGAAGGGGTTAAATCCATTGAATGTAAATGGATATTCAAAAGGAAAAGAGGCACAGATGAAAAGGTGGAGACCTATAAAGCCCATTTGGTTGCCAAGGGGTATCATCAACATTATTGTATTGACTATGATGAGACATTCTCTTCAGTTGCAATGCTTAAATTCATTTCGATAATGCTTGCAATAGCTGTCCATCTGGACTATGAGATCTGACAGATGGATGTGAAGATGGCTTTCCTAAATGGAGAGCTAATCAAAGAGCTGTATATGATACAACCTAAGGGGTTCACATCCATAGATGAGTCCAAGGTGTGCAGGCTTCAGAGATCCATTTATGGATTAAAGCAAGCATCTTGAAGTTGGAACATGCATTTTGATAAAGTGATCAAAACGTATGGCTTCGTTAAGAACAGAGAAGAATCCTACATTTACAAATAGACAAATGGTCTAATAGTGGTATTTCTTATTTTGTACGTGGATGATATTCTTTTAATCAAGAATGATATTCCCGCACTACAAGGAATAAAAGTCTGGTTGTCATTACAGTTCTCCATGAAGGACTTGGGTGAAGCATCCTACATCCACGGGATGAAGATCTATAGGGATAGATCTAAAAGGATGCTTGGTATATCCCAGTTCACGTACATAGAAACTGTGCTAAAGAGGTTCAGCATGGAGAATTCTAAAAAGGGCCATCTTTCGATAGGCTAAGAAATTTCTCTCTTTAAGAAGGATTGTCCGACAACTCCTAAAGAGAGAGAGAGCATATGAGTAGAATTCTATATGCTTCGATAGTGGGGTCTATTATATATGTAATGACATGTACGAGATCAGACGTGGCATACACACTAAGAGTAGTGAGTAGATACCAATCTGACCCTAAAAAAAATTATTGAAAGATGGTTAAAACCATCCTTAAGTATTTGAAAAATACTAAGAATCAATGGTTGATTTATGGTGAGTCAGATCTGAAGCTTGTGGAGTTTACAGACTCCAGCTTTCAATCTGATCATGATAACAGTAAACGTATGTCGGGATATATCTTTACTCTAAATGGTGGAGCCATCTACTGAAAAAGTTTCAAGCAGCATATAGTGGCTGACTCTATTTGCAAAGCAAAGTACATGGTAGCATCAAATGCAGCAAAGAAAGCTATGTGGCTGAGAAAGTTCAACATCAAGCTTAGAGTAGCACCCTCCATTAATGGTTTAATCCTGCTCTACTATAACAGCATTGGTGCCATAGCTTAAGCAAAGGAACCAAAGGCACACCAACGGATAAAGCACATTCTGTGCCACTTTCATTTGATCCATAAGATCATGGATCATGGTGATGTTGACCTTCAGAAGATCGATGGAAAGGAGAACCTAGCCGACCTGTTCACTAAAGCCCTAGCAATCAAGAAGTTCGACAACCATAAGTCGAAGATGGGTATTAGATACTGTGCTGAGTGGCTTTAGGATAAGTGGGAGTTGTTGAAAATTATGTCCCAAAGTCAATAGTCAATCTGTTGATGGTTGAGATATTGTAATTGATTTATTAATTAATAAAAATTATTTTGGCATCTTTTTTTTATCATAAATTTACACCTTCTAATAAACTTCAATATTGTGATGAAGTCCTTAAGATAATTTAGTTTCGATAAAGAGAAGATTTATCGATTAGTCCATAAATTTGTTTACAACCAAATGATAGGTTGTTAATTAGGACAACAACATCTATCGAGCATAGGTTGCTATATGCCATATAGGTTGGTTGCCCTCTTAACCAAGGAGTGTGGAGACATTGGTATAGATACAAGTGAGATATGGGTACATCGTCATTGAACGTGACCAACTTCAGAGCATTCTGCTATCGAGAATGTCTTTGATGGGATATAGATACAAGTATCCCTTAGACCTGAGATCACCTCAGTGACTTGCAAGCAACTCACTATGCTTTGGTACCGGACTAACTAAATTTTTAATTCAGCAACAAAAGACTTCTAGGCACAGTTAAGCACTTGTAAAGTCAGAGTGTGATCAAGAAGGAATTGACCACTCCAAGAGTTGGAGAAGAATGTATCACTGTATTTCAATATAGCAAAACCTTGGCCAGGGTAATCCATCAGATGGATTTGATATTTTAAAATATAATATGGATAACCTAATCAGAGTTGATAGTTGAACTCTGAGGTATCCTATAAGCATTATGGTCAAGGGGATGAATTATATGGAAACTATATTCGCATGGATTCTAAGGATGGTGTTCTACACCTTTCGACCTATCCGATCATCGAATATTATTGCTAGATGGTCACTTTGATTGGTATAAAAATTTATTTCTATGCTATCGACTTAGATTCAGACCTATGAGGTCACACACATTAGAGTTTATATTCTGATTGGATGGTTGATCAGCGATTTAGAATCATTTTAGGATTAAACAATCAATACGATTAGTGTTTAACCTAGTGCAATTATTGCAAGAGGATCGATTAGCAATTTAATTACTAATTGACTTAATTTGATTAAGCTTGAAGACTTAAATTAAGTTTAATTAAATATATTTAATTAGATTTGGTTTGGACTTGATTAGATCAAGTCCAATTGGCTTATTGGATAAGTCAAGTGCAAGGAAGAACTAGACCTAGTCTAACTAGGACTCGGGTCAACCTAATTTTTTAATTTGATTAAAAAATTAAATTATAATTAAATTTAATTTAATATAATTTAATTAAGTCTTTAAATGGGTTAGGATCTTATTTAATTGGGTTGGTTTATTCTTATTTTTATTTGATTAAAAGACCTTGTTTGACCAAGTCAAAATAGGAGTCCTAGTGTGACTAAGACTCCCTATTCCTTGCACCACCTAATCCTCATGCCCCATCCTTTTCTCTTTATGTTTTTATGTGAATAATCTCCATGCCCAAAATTTCTCATGCCATCCTTCTCTCTTTCTTTTTCTCATATGAAAATTTGTTGGAAGACTAAGTCAAAAAGGGAATTAGTTTTGCTTAAGGATTCTATGAGATAGAATCCATATCAACCAAAACTCTTCCCATAAGTGTGCCAACCCATCCTTCCTTATTTTCTTTGATTTTCATGGTAAAAGAGGATATTTTTTGTGTGCCCCCCTTGCTGGTCCATGGTAGAAAAAAAAGATGGGGGCGCCTGTTAGATATGTGTGCCCTAGAAGATAGAATTGGCTAACACTTGTAATACACAATTAAGGGCAAAATTATAATTTTAATTATAAATAATAAAATGGATTTTCTATCATAGTATGTATTTGAAAGTGTCTATGATACATTCCTTGAGTTAATGGTAATGATAGTTCATATTTTTAAGAGTTGAAAATTTAAGATATGAATTTTCATTATTAACTCATTAAATGCTTTCGATCGTAGGATCATTATGAGGATGGTGATTGATC
This sequence comes from Cocos nucifera, assembly GCA_006176705.1. NCBI lineage: Eukaryota > Viridiplantae > Streptophyta > Magnoliopsida > Arecales > Arecaceae > Cocos > Cocos nucifera. The sequence goes on along the minus strand of QRFJ01004260.1, from coordinate 90,278 downwards.
CGAAAGGTTGGTGTATGATCACTTCTTTAGGATAGATGAGTCTTGAGTCTACGATATAGGAATACCAAAATAAGAGTATAGGTACTCGCTAGAGAACGAGGGCACTGAGCGTGACCACCTTGAGCAATCATGAGGAAGTCTACCTTCTCGTCAATGACTGGCTCAAAGCTATAGTGGTGTGTCTAGTTTTTTGACTTGAGGTGCATTGAAAGTTCACCTTAAGATTGTTATAGTTTGACTACACCATAACTCGATCTCCTAGCCATTCAGAATTCTGAGGTGTATGTTGGCTATAGCATGTTCATTGTAGGAATTGGATTGCACCAATAGAAAATCTATCTACCTCAGTAGATGAGGAGCAGCCCTATAATGATCATGAGAATCAAGTCCATAAGCCCATGGTCATGGCAAAGTGAAATAATTGAAAGAGTTTCTATTAGGATTTTCACATCGGACTTGAATTGAATGATTAATTCATATGACAAAAATTAGAGTTTGACGAGATCACCTTAACCCTAATCCGATCAGAGCACAAGATAGAGAAACTTAATCACACAGGTAACTGCACCGAAAGATTCATTTTCAGTTCTTATGGGTTGCCACCATATGCTGCTAGGTATCACTGATGGATTTTGAGAGCAATTAGAATGATCTAGATGATCGATTATACTAGTTGTTTGAATCAGAAAAGTTTTGATCCATCGAAAGGTGTTTCATTGATGTCGATGATAGAGATCATGACATATTCCATTACCATACAAAATTGAATCTAATTGGGTCACACAAACAAAGATTTGGATCTGGATATCATCAATTGGACTAACCCAGTTCAATTGATTTGAATAACATTTAATTAGGTTCAAGAAAATCATGCTAGCACACGATTGAGCCTAATGTTCTTCTTCAATAATCATTAAAAGTTGTCTCGATTGAGCCAAATATCTTTGGGCTCACTCAGGAATCTTTACTTGATCTGACTGAAGCTTGTTCAGATCAAAAAAAGGTTGTCTTAATTTATGAGATAAATTTGAGACAACACCTGCCATTTTCCATCACCTGCTAAATCTTATCTTTTGACTTTGGTCAAATATTGATATTTGACACTTAGACATCTGCCCATGTGTCATGCACCCATAGAAGAGAAGATGGGGCTTTGTCCCCCTGCTAAAAAGAAGAAAGAGAGGGGGCGCACACCTAGGGAGGCATGCACCCAAAGAGGATGATGCCTGGAGTCCCATACAGATGGGACTCTAGGTTGCTTCATGCTCTCTACTTGGATGGCACCAAAGACTCTTCTTTGACCAATCTTGGCACCACCTAAGGAGGTTTATGAGGGACTCTAATCTGATTGGATTAGATGATGTCATCCCATCAATCAGATTTAGATCTAATTGTACAAAGAGCCATGATTGATCGGGATGATGTGGCAATGCATGGCATAGTAGGGTCTATATAAACCCTATCTATGCCTAGGATTTAGAGTTTCTGCCCTTTGCCCATGCCACATAGCCCCTCACCCTTCTTCTCCATGCCACCCTCTACTTCTCTCTCTCCTCTCCATGCCCAAGAGATTTTAGGCTCTAGTTTGGTGCGATCCAAGCAAGAGAAATACGACAAGAAAGGAAGAAGGCAGCACTGTTGCAAGAGACAATAGTTGATCTTCAAAAGGTGTTTTGAAGATCTTCAAGATCATATCTAGATCTGATTTTTGGAGCACAGATTGAGAAGAAGAATATCTCCAGATCATGTCTGAGTGGATATCGGTAGAGGTCAAGTGCTTGTGTGGCTACATCTAGAATCTCAAGCAAACATCAGAATCATCATAGGATAATAGGATTACCCATAATAAGGTACAATTAAATTAGATTTAATTTATTTTATTTTATTTTTATTTTATCAGATTGATAAAATAAGATCTAAAGAATCTCAGATCTAATTTGGATCTAAGAGAAAAATATTTAAAATATCCCTCTTGATCAAATTAGGATCTGAACGAACCTGACTCAAAAAATAGGGTTTTTTCTTCAGCGCCCAAGAGTTGGGCGCCCTAACAATTTCGAAGAAGGAATTATCAAATCAACCGTCGAAGAGAGATCAGCACAGTGTTAGCATACTGTGCTGATTTCCTGCATCAGGATCTCTGATTGTGTTTGTAGGCTCGTATGGATGACTCCTAGAGGTCGGATGCGTATGCGGCTCGTGACTTCATCCTCAAATCAGGATCGGTAAGTTAGACATCTAACTTGCTCAGGTAATAGATCTAATCTATTAACTTCATACCTACATTTGATGTAGTGTAGATCTAGGTTGATTTGATCAACCTTTTCTTACTTGTTTTATTTTAATTTCTAATTTAATATCATGCCTTGATCATGTAATATATCTAAGATCTAGGTATTTATATATTTATTTAAATAAATATTTGATTTATTTAAGTCTTTCACTACATGATCATGAAAAAGTTTCAAGATCCATTCATGAAATCCTAGATCTGGTTCCTTCAATGTTCACATCTGATAAATCTCAGACTCAAAACAAAAGCATCAAATCTATGATACCACTGATAAGGGGACTATTTTAGGCCATAGAGTGACCTCCTAAGTAAACACACCTTTTCCTCCTATCCAATCTTCATGAAACCATCTGGCTACTTCATATTGATCTTTTTTTCTAAAGTCTTATGAAGAAAGACCATCTTCACGTCCATCTATTTCAACTCCATGTTATGCTGTGCCACCAGTGACAGCAAAATCTGAATAGATGTATGACGCACCATAGGAGAGAAAATTTTTGTGTAATCAATCTCTTTTCTTTGTAAGTATCTCTTTGCTACCAGCCTTGTCATAAATGTGACTCCACTTGTTCTAAAGGTGCCTCCTTCGTTGTGAACATCCACTTTGAGCCAATAGGTCGAGCACCGTCTGGAGGATCCACCAACTATCATGTCTGATTTTTCTTTCATGATTTCATCTCCTCCATCATGGCCTGCATTCATGAATCATGATCTTCACTCTCCATAGCCTCTGCATAGTTCTCTAGATCTTCATTAGTAGTGATGAGTGCATAAGAGATAACCTCATCAATGCCATATCTGATCGATCTTCTAATAGTACGCTGGGGCTTATGCAAAGCTACTCCAACTAGCATATTGGTCTTGCCTGATGTCTATGGTTGCTCCTGCACATCTAACTGAACGACTAGCTCTCCATGCTGATTTTCAATCTAAGTCAGTACTCTCCTACCCAGCTCCATCTCAATAGTAGCACTCCTATAAGTGGATGTAACTTGTATGCCATCAATCCCTAATTGGCCATCATTGTTCACCTTCATTTCTCCAGTTCCTCCTATACTCCTAAACCTCTCCAAGATGCTCTTCTCATCAAAAATGATATCCCTACTGATCATTGTCTTATATGCTTGAGAATCCCATAGCAGGCACCCTTTGACTACTTGTGCATATCCTATGAATATCATCTTTTGAGATTTTGGGTCCAACTTGCTCCTCTCGGTTGCCTCCATATGTGCATAAGCTGGACAATCGAAGACCTCAGGTGTTCAAGCTCCACCTTCTTCCCACTCTAGACCTCCTCTATAATGCCTCTATTCAGCTTGTGGTGAGGGAACCTGTTGACAAGAAAATAAGAAAAAATTAAAGCATCACCCCAAAAAAATTTTGAAAGTGATGTTTGTAGCCTCAAACTTCGTGCCTTTTTAGTCAGTATCTGGTTCATCCTCTCCATGATACCATTTTATTGGAGAGTCATCTTCACCATGTAATGGCATTCGATGCCATTTTTCTCATAATACCTTCTAAACTTTAGGCTAGTATACTTTCCTCTAATATTTGACCTCAGACACTTTACCTATCTCCCTGACTCCTTCTCTACCTCAGCTCTCCAGGTTCTGAATCGGGCAAACAACCCTTATTTTTCTCTAATTAGATAAACCCATATCTTTCTTGAGAAATCATCAATGAAAGTGATAAAATATCTTACCCCACCTCTGGCTAATATAGAAGTCGGTCCCCACACATCCAAGTACACTAAATCCAACACTCCTTCGCTATGCTTTATACTATTGGCAAACTTTATCCTATGCTATTTGCCAAAGTTGCATGGCTCACATAAATCTGTGCCTTCCTTTTTTAGAACTGTGATCATCCCTCTTCTACTGACTTTAGTGAGCTCTCGATCACTCATATAGTCTATCCGATAGTGCCACAGCCTATATTGAAGTTGCTCCTCCTATGCCACTGCTAGCACCTCTACACTATCATTCATCATTGAGCCTTCCATTCTATAAAGATTGTTGCTCAGCCTTCTACCTCTCATCACCACTAAAGCTCTCTTGGAAATCTTCAAGCATCCACTCCCAGTCTGGCTACTAAAAATATAACCTTGCTCCTCCAAGTAGCCCAAAAAAATCAAATTCTTTTATAGCTCTGATACATGCCTGATATTTGATAATGTATGAATGATTCTATCGTACATCCTCACCCTGATTGAGCCAACTCTAGCTACTCTGCATGGGTGATCATCTCCAAGGATAATACTTCCACCATTGATCTTCTGGTAGGTAGCAAACCACTTTCGATGAGAAGTATAGTGGTGTGAGCTTGCTGAATCCAATATCCACGTAGTATCATACTCTATGGACTCATCTGATACAACTAGCAGATCTTCTCCACTGCTCACTGAAGTTGTATCATCACTTTTGCTGGTCTTCTCTTTTTCTAATTTCAAAAGGAGATAATCTCTCCTCAAGTATCCAAGCTGATGATATTTGTAGCATTTCAATATCTTCCTCTGATCCCAAGACTTTGATCTATCCTTGGATTTTTTTTCTTACCTTCTTCTTTGATTTTTTCTATCTTTCATTCACAGCCAAGATCTTAAACTTAGGATCTTCTTTACAGATCTTTTCTTTCTACTCATTTGATCTGAGCAAGCCAACAACTTCTTCATAGATTAGGATCTTCGTCCCATAAATTAAAGTTGTTATGAGACCATCATAAGAATCCAGAAGAGAACAAAGTAGCAGCAATGCTCAATCTTCCTCATCGATCTTCACACCCAAACTCATCACCTCAGAACACACCTAATTGAATCTTTGGATATGTGCAACAAGATCTCAACCTTTGGGCATCCTCGGACTGTACAACTATTTCTTCAACCATAGCTTGTTGGTCATATTCTTTCCCATGTATGTGTTCTTCAGTCTCGTCTAGAGCCCTTTTACCATGGTCACTATGCAAATCTCAGGCAACACCTAATCGGTCAAGTACATTCTGATTGTACTAAAAGCAATTTTCTCCAACTTTTTTCAGTCCTCAGCACTAATCTTTTCTAATCTTTCTCTTACCAAGATATTGTAGATCCTCTGCTGAACTAACAAGTCCTTTATCCTTTGCTGCCATAAGATAAAGTTTTTTTTGCAGTCAAACTTCTCAAAATTCATCTTGAATCCACTTGATCCCAATGACACAATCAAGTCAAGTGCAAAGCCCTAACACCCTTCTTCGATCACACACCAACAAAATTATACTTCTTTGAAGATCTATAAGCCCTAGATCCTCATTCCAACCTTCTGTATCACCTTTCCTTCATACATTAACTCACAACCTCAACTAGAGATAACCACGAAGAAAAACAAGAAGATTATAGGGTAAAACTTGGTGCAGTAGATCCTAAATATAGAAATTCTAGGTGTCTTTCTTCCTTCCATGCAACAACGCTTTGATACTAGATGTTGGAAAATACTATCCTCTCCCGGACTAGTGTGGCTGCTGGTGATTAGCCAAGAAATAAGAAACGAACTCCTAGAATTAATGCGGAAGCAAAACCATTGGAATCAAGAGAAGAAAGTGAGAAAAAAGAGCATAAGAGCTTTTCGAGAGAAAAAAGCTTTTATTTTCTTGTATTCAACATCTTACAATCCTTGATTTATTTTTAGTATAAATACTTTACAAAAGGATCAAGCCTTAAGCTTATAGAAAAACTCTTCCAAATCCAAACAATCCACATACACAAAAGTAATCCTACGATATTGAGTCAACTAACCTATGATTGGATCAGCTAAGTTTAAGACTGAGCCGACCCAGTTGTGTACCATGCCAGTAGTTCTAAGAATACTATTTTTTATTTGAATTTTTTTTTAAGACATAGCAGACCCAGTCCTAGACTGAGTCGACCCAATTTTCAACTTAGCCGACCCAGTCTCAGGGTGAGCCGACTAAGTTTCTACAGCTTATTTTTTAGGTTGATTTCTCTTCATACTTGCTTTCATCTTTTCATGACCTATCTTCTCATGTTCTCAAGACTTGGAAGTGCCACATCTGAGCTCACACAAGAAAATAGGATTCAGATGAAGAACAAAAAAAATCCTTTTTTGGGGGGGGGCGATAAGGCCCCCATTCCTTCTCTTATTTAGTGCCTAAGGATTGGCTACCCATCCCCAAGCCAATGGTTGATTCCAATGAAACCGCACATCAATCCCACATCTTGGGTGTCGAATCTAGTGATTGGTGATCGAGCATGAGTGTATAGAGGTGTTTCCATAGGTGGTGTCCAATAGTGGCGAGCACATGCAGGATGGCCAGAATTGAGGGGGTGGCAATGCATCGTTCTTCTCTAGGAATGTCACAAACGATGATGGTATTGACTCCAGTGGTGTGCACAAGCACGGTGCATGCATATGTGGGGCAACAGCAAACCAAGCTGGTGGCGGCAAACTGGTGGAAATGTGAGGCGGTGGTGCACGTGCAGTGGGAGCCAGCTACGGGAGTATGGAGGTGTAGCAAAGATCCCGTTAGATCTTCCCTTCTAGTGCCACCGACATCGACTGCAACTGATTCAAGAATGTGGTTGAATCAAGCAGGGTTTCATTCTCCAAGGTTGTGACCTGAGATCTAGCAAAGTGGCACAGGCGATGGGGTTGGTGGCTTATGGGTGCTTGCAGTTGGCATCGATTTGGACGTGGTGATGTGCGTACATAGTGATTGCTTGGGGAGCCCAGGTCGGGGAGCATGGATCCAGCAATGGTGCATCAATCTGATGGTGGCAATCGAAAGTGGTAGCGATGGTGTTGCGCAAATGGTGATCCGATAGTGGCAAGCACTAGATCCGATGGTGACACATTATAGTAGCCATCTGGTTCTATTTGGATGGGATGAAGATGAAGGGGGTAGTCCTAAAGAAGGTTTGTTTAGAGGAGAGAGAAAAGAAAATAAATAAAAAGGAAAAAATGATAAAAAGGGACTTGGAGTTTTTTTATTTTCTTTTCTCTTCTTGTTCGTTGTTTATTCTCTGGGTTACGGCTTCGCATGGTTATTTTGAAAAGAAAATCAAAGGTTAAGCTTGCTACTTATGTTTTTGGTGTGTTAGAAACAGAGGTCACTAAAAGGGCTTCAAAATCAAAGGTGGAGCCTAAAGAAACAGCTACTTCAGTCTACCTAGAAGGTTTGGAAAGTAGTTGGCGTGCATTTAGCAGTATGACAGTTGGGCTAGGGTGATAAAGATGGTTGATCCACAAAGAGTCATAGCAAGTTTCAGAGGAGGGTGGAAGTCCTTGGTGATTTTGGAGGTACCCACAGGTTTGTGGAGTAATCACAAGATAGGAGCGGCATGATGGGGTCCAATAGGTCAACAACTGAGGCTATTAGATCAATTATTTCTTCTATAGGAGCATTTAGGGAGAGTAAATAGTGTCGATGGAGAATAGGTTGTATGCAGCAAGAGAGGAATCTGGATACCTAAATAAGAGAGCAGTTATATAGCTTTTGGGATGACGTAGGTAGGTCTGAGCCAGGATAGGGTGTTTGAAGCTAAGTTTTCTTCGGGTGAAACTGAAGCAATGGTTGGTGTAGGGATAGAATTTCCTGGGGTTCAATAGCTGAGTTAGATGGAGGTTGGAGAGCTCTATAATTTCAAAGAAGCCTTGCAAGGGTGCGTAATATCTGAGATGGCTTTGAAAGGGATCCCATAAAGTGCAGAGGGTCCGCAGGAGCAAGTGAATAGTAATCGAGATGGCAGCAACTGGTTCAGCAGTTGGAATGGTTAGCCTCGAGTGACTCAAGTTACAAGAGTCCAGATTCCTTTTTATGGCATCAAATTGATTGTTGGTTTTAGATAGAGCACCGGGCAGAGGTAGTTTCATCGGTAGATAGGAATTTGATATGAGCTTCAGAGTGGGACGGGGTGTTAGAGGCAGGAGCGATATCCAGCACCAGTGTTTAAAGATACATAGTCTTTCGATGAAAGTGGGTATGTGCAGAAGACAAGCATAGTTCTGAGAGACTGTGTTAAAGGTATACAACGAGTGTCAGTACAGGAATGCTCCAGGTACTCTAGGAAAGTTCAAAAAAAATGATGCAGCTGCTAGGCAGAAGAGATCGTATAAAATCCAGGATGGTGCCAAGGAGCAAGCACAAGTCCTCAGCTGTTGAGGCAATCATCCCAAAGGTCTCCAAGGGTGCATAGAAGCTAAAGGGGATTGGCAGAGGCATTAGAGTTTGCATAGAAAGCTGTCTAGGTGTACTACAGAGCATGGGTTAGTATTGCTGCCATGGGGTCAAAGTAGGAGGATATCAATTCGAGGCCAAGGTGGTGAAGCACGAGTCTTAGGGGCTGTAGAGCATAGGTCGGTGTTGTAGCTAAAGAGACGAGATAGCTTCATGGTAATAGTGTCAGCTTTGGAGACTACAGGATGGTGCAGATGGTTCACTTAGTATTTGTTAAGGCTTGAAGGCACCAAGATGGAGATTGTTAGGATTAGTAATGCTCCTAAGCTTTGGAAGGCCATGGGAGGAGTCAGGGAGTTAGCTCTATGAGATTAGGATAGATGTGAGTCCTAGAGCTAAGATCGGTTTGGTCCTAGGATGGAGGTTTAGCCTCCATGGGCTTGACACCTAGGAGATTTGGGTTTCAAGGGGAATAATTCATATATGGGCTGGGTTTGAGTCCATGGTAGTGAGATTGAGCTCAATCTCACAGGGGTTAAGCCTAGGAAAGTTTTTGACGGGTTTGGGTTTCAATCATGTACATAATTTAGATGTGTGCTCCTAGAAAACCAGATTGGCTAACACTTGTAATATATTCTAAGGCATATATCTTTAATAATTTTGACTATAAATTAATAAAAAAAAATATTTCGATCATAATGTGTATTTAAAGTGTATGTGATACTGAAGGGAAATCCTGATTTTCCGGTCCAGGTTCGTTCAGATCTGATCAGATCAAGAGATATATTTCAAAAATTTTTCTCTTAATCTCAATCAGATCTTGATATGTTTTAGATCTCATTCTATTATTTTAATAAAATAAAATTAAAAAAGATAAATTAAATCAATTTACATTTACCTGATCTGGGTAATCCTATTCCCCTGTTGATGATCCTATTTGCAGCGGAAGGTTCTGGATCTTAGCCACGCAAGCGTCTGGCCTCTACCGGTATCCACTCGGGTTGGATCTGGAGATCTCTTCTTCTCTAATCACACCTCCAAAAAACTAGATCTGAATCTGATCTGGAGGGATCCTCAAACTCTTTTGAAGATGAGCAGTCGTCCTTTTGCAGCAGCGCAGCCTTCTTGTTTTTGATCGCCTTTCTTTGATCTGAATCGCACCAACCAAGGTCCAAACTCCTTTTGGACATGGAGACGCAAGGGAGAAGAGACTATGGCATGGAGAAGGAGGGAGAGGCCCAGCCTTGGGGTGTGGGTTTTCTCAATTGAATTGCATAGAATCTGAGTTGGGCGCAGGGTCTCTTTTTATAGACTAAGCGTGATCCAACTCCTCTTTCTCCCAACCAATCACAACCCTTTGTGAAATTAGATCTAAATCTGATTGGTGGGATTAGAGCCCCTGGATTTCTCCTTAGAGGGCACCTAAGACCAGTAAAGTTGGTTCTTAGAAGAACTTCTAATTGGAATCCAAAAGGAGATGGAGTCCTTGTCCACAAGGATCCTAGGCGCCTCAACTTGGGCACACGCTAGGGTGGTGTGCGCCCTTCTCCTTGCTAGGTTCTGGTAGGGGACAGGCCCCACCAGCTCTCCAATAGGTGCATGACATGTGGTCAAAAGTCAAAATGTCAACGGTCAACTTTTGACCAATCAAAGGTGACTTTTGACCAAAGTCAAAGAACAAGAAATGGCAGGTGACCACAAATGGCAGGTAATGTCTATAATAAGAACAACCTTTTCCTGACTTGGACAAACTCCTGTCAGACCATATGAAGGCCTCTGTTTGAGCACAAACTCCTTTGGCTCAGACAGGACAACTTATTTATGATAGCAAAAGATAACGTTAGGTTCAATCGAGTGCTAGCACGATTTCTTGAACCTAATTGAATCTCATTCAGATCAATTGAACTAGATCAGTTCAATTGATGATCACCAGATTCAAACCCTTGTTTGTGTGACCCAGTTAGGTTCAGTTCTGTATGGTAATGGGATATGTCATGATCTCTATCATCGACATCATCGAAAACTCCTTTCGATGGATCAGAACTCTTCTGATTCAAACAGCTAGAATGATCGATCATCTAAATTATTCTAATTGCTCCCAAAATCCACCAGTGACACCTAGCAGTATATGGTGGCAACCCATCAGAGCTGAATGCGAACCTCTTGGTGCAGCTACCTGTGTGATTCAGTTCTTCTATCTTGAGCTCCGATCAGATTAGGGTTAAGGTGAACTTGTCAAACCCTAGTCTCTGTCATATGATGTAATCATTCGATTCGAGTCCAAATGTGAAAATCTAAATAGAAACTCTTCTATTATTTCACTCTACCATGGCCATGGATTTCTGGACTTGATTCTCATGATCGTCATAGGGCTACTCCTCTACCACCGAGGTAGATAGATTCCATCTTGATGCAATCCAATTCCTACAATGAGCATATCATAGCCAACATACACCTCAGGGTTCCATATGGCTAGGAGACCGAGTAATGGTGTAGTCAACTTAACACCCTCAAGGTGAACTACGATGCATTCTCAGGTCAAAGAACCAGACACAACTACTGCAGCATCGAGTCAGTCATTGACGAAGGTAGACTTCCTAATGACTACTCGAGGTGGTCATGCTCAGTGCCCTCGTTCTCTAACGAGTATCTGTACTCTCGCTCCGGTGTCTCCACACGTAGACTCAAGACTCATCTACTAAAGAGAAGCGATTGTACACCAACCTTCCGGATCAATCACCATCCTCGTGATGATCCTATGGTCAGGAGCAATTTATGAGTTAATAATGATTATTCATGTCTTAAATTTTCAACTCTTGAAAATATGAATTATCATTACCATTAACTCAAAGGATGTATCACAGACACTAAATACACATATGTGATAGAAAATAACCCATTTATTGATTTTAGTCAAAATTATAATTTTGCCCCTAAAAGTGTATTACAAGTGTCAGCCAATTCTGGCTTCTAGAGCACATATATCTAACAATCTCCCACTTGTCCTAAAGCCAATTGGCTACAAGTCTAAGTCCATCTTCTCAAGGTGGGCTTCAATCTTCTGCTGGCCCAACGGTTTTGTAAGTTGGTCTGCCACATTATCTGCGGAGTTGACTCTCTTGACCTCGACATAACCCTTTTTGAGGTAATCATGGATGGGGTGGTATCACCGTTTGCTTGGAACTCTTCCAGCACAAACAGTCTGCCAGATGTCGACTTTCGATCATCTATATCGAACATGAAGTTCGAGTCTGTGCATCCCTGAACCAAGAGTTCTCCGTTACCAAAGACCAGCATCATATCCTTAGTTCTTCTCAAGTACTTAAGGATACATTTCACAGAAGTCCAATGTTCTTCACCTGGATTTGACTGATATCTGCTTGTGACACTCACAGCATGGGCTATATCAGGTCGTGTAACATAGCATGGCATACATGAGGCTCCTATTAAGAAGCATAAGGGATCTTGCTCATGCATTCTATTTCCTCAGGTGTGCTGGGGCAACATCTTCTTGAAAGATGAATACCATGTCTGAAGGGTATTAATCCCTCTTAGAGTTTTCCATACTAAACCTCTTTAGTACTTTCTCTATGTACATCTTCTGTGAAAGTCCTAGCATCCTATTCGGTCTATCTCTATAGACCTTAATTCCTAGAATAAAGGATGCTTCACCTAGGTCTTTCATGGAGAATTCCTTGGACAACCACACCTTGACTGAAGTCAGCATGGGAAAATCATTTCTAATAAGGGATGTCATCCACGTACAATACGAGGAAGAACATAGCGCTTCCCACTGAGCCCTTTTGAAAACACATGGTTCCTCTTCATTTTTGATGAAACCAAACTTTTTGATCACATCATTGAATCGAGTGTTCCAGCTCCGAGATGCTTGCTTAAGTCCATATATGGACCTTTGCAGCTTGCAAACCTTGTGATCAGCATCACTGGATGTGAAACTAGCGGCTGTTCCATATAGATATCTTCCTCAAGATATCCATTCAAGAACACCGTTTTTACATCCATTTGCCATATTTTGTAATCGAAATAGGCTGCAACAGCAAGCAATGTGCGGATGGATTTTAGCATAGCTACTGGGGAAAAGGTATCCTGATAGTCTATGCCTTCGTGTTGACTATAACCTTTTGCCACCAATCTAGCCTTGAATGTCTCCACATTCCCATCTGCACCAATCTTTCTCTTGAAGATCCATTTACTCCAATAGGTACTATACCTTCTGGTGGATCTACCAAGTCCAGACTTGGTTTGAGTGCATTGAGTCAATTTCTGACTGCATTGCCTCTAGCCATTTCTCGGAGTCGATATCTGATATCGTCTCGTTGTAGGTTTTGGGATCATCATCATGAGCACCATTACCTACGAGGAACATTTCCTCTACATCCTCTGAAACAATACCTAAGTATCTTTCAGGGGGATGGGAAACTCTTTCCGATCTACGAGGTGGAGGAGGTAGTGTTCTTATTGGCTCAACCTGATTTGGTTCCACTTGGTCCTTAGCTCGTTCTGCTTGTGAGACTTTCTCATCAAGCTTGATCTATTTTCAATGCCGCTATCTTGAATAAACTATTTTTCAAGAAAGATGGCATGTCGACTCACAATCACATTGTGGTCTTCTGGAATGTAGAAATAGTATCTAATGACTCTTTAGGATATCCTATGAATCGAGCTCTGAAGGACCTAAACTCTAACTTGTCCGCTTGTTGTCTTTTGACATGAGCCGGACAACCCCAAATTCTGAGATGACTCAGACTTTGGTTCTTACCGTGCCATATCTCAATACGGTGTGGTAGGAACGGTTTTAGAGGGAACCCTATTCAGTAGATAGATTGAAGTTAACAATGGTGTCCCCAAAAAAATCAGGGAGGTCTGTGAAGCTCATCATGGGATCGAACCATATCTAATAGAGTCCGGATTTCTCCGTTCTGAAACTCCATTGAGTTTGAGGTGTTTCCTGGTGGAGTCCCATTGAGAGACTATGCCATTATCCTTGAGATAGTTTAGGAATTCCCTGCTAAGTATTCACCTCCTCGATCTAATCGAAGAACCTTAATGGGTTTTCTATTTGTTTTCTACTTCATGTCTGAATTCTTTGAACTTTTCAAAGGCTTCAGACTTGTGTCTCATAAGATAAACACATACCCATACCTAGACAGATCATCGATGAGGTAATGAAGTAGACAAAATTGCCCC